>SJYA01003954.1:0-37321 GCA_006410615.1 Neotragus moschatus | reverse complement strand
GGTGGGGAAGTTGTGGGGGTGGGGTGGGGGAAGGAGGTGCCGACCTGGACCCTCCTCCTTCACGTTTCTCGTTCCTTCTCTGCAGAGGCTGAGCTGCACCCCCAGGCGTGTGTGTGCCCAGTCGTGTCCGACTCTTTGCCACCCCCAGGGACTTTAGCCCTCCAGGCTCCTCCATCCATGGGATGCCCCAGGCAAGAATACTGGAAGGGGTTGTCATTTCCTCCTCCAGGCATGAGTGGGTTCCTATAACTCACCACCAAGCAGAGCCAAGACCCCAGGCATCCTACCCCACCCCAGGGAACGTCAGGACTCAAGGGAAGGGAAGTGTTTCTGGAACCACTGGCTTCTGGTCAGGCCCTGTGGGCTCCAGGAAGCCAACCCAGGCTCCAACCCACACGTGGGAGGTCTCACCTGTCCTCCAGCTCCTGCTGGGCCTCCAGGGCTGCTTGGCCCTCCACCAGGCTCCAGAGAAGTGCATAGCTGGTGTTGGAGGCGAGCAGGGCCCTCCGAGCCATGGCCTCAGTCTTGGCAGCAGTGTCCCTGTGGCTGTGTGAAAATACCTGCCTGACCATCACCAGGAGCTCACACGTAAGGGGGCTTAGGTACAAACCTGCACCCCCTGTGTGAGCCTTGCGCTAGCCCACGCAGAGTGCAGCCACGGGGGCCAGGCTCCTTTATCCTCTGTGCCTGGCAGGCAGCGAAGACTTGATGGCAAGCGGACCCACACCCCTTCTTCCTGTTATATTGGGTTTATGCCTGCTGTCCTGGCAAAATGTATAATGGGGCCTTTCATCACACATAAAATCTCAGCTTGGACAATAGATTATACAGTCACCCTAATAAAGACAGCGTAGAAAAGAGTGGTCAAGACAGCCTGGGTTTGAATCTGGCTCTACCACTGCTAACCATTTGTCCTTAGGCAAGTCACTTCACTTCTCTGAGTCTCTTTTCTCATCCATAAAATGGACCTACATCAGTAAAGTACAGCCAAAGGGACACATTGTTTCAGAGCTTGTGTCTTGAGGATCTTAAGCTGCTCCTTAAAGGCAGAGGATGAAACAATCCAAATATCCATTAATAGATGACTGGATAAACAAAATGTGACACATTCAAACCACGGAATAATACTATTTGATTGTAAAAAAAAAAAAAAAAAGAATGAAGTACTGATACAATGTACAATACCGATGAACCTTGGAAATTTACACTACATGAAAGAAGCCAGAGACAAAAGACCATGTGTATGATTTCATGTATATAAAATGTCCAGGTTAGTGAATCTATAGGAACAGAAAGCAGATGAGTCGTTACTAGGGGCTAGGGAGGGTGAGGAGGACTGGAGAGTGATGTCTGATGGGTATGGGACTTGTTTCTGGGTGGGAGGTGACGAAAGTGTTCTAAAACTGACTGTGGGGATGGTATGAGAGCATGATTCTGTGAATATACTGAACACCATTGAACTGTTCAGTTTAAACGGTTGACCTGCATGGCTTGCATCTCAGTACAGCAGCTCCACCCCACCCCACCCCCACCCCCGTCTCTGGGCTCAGAGACGCTGTGAGCATCTTGCACAGCTCTCCCTGACCATACAGCCCTGTACTCAATGGTTCCAACTTCTCGGGGTGGGGACACCTCAACTGGGCTGGCCCCGGCCCTGGAAGCCCTCAGGAGAAGGGCTGGTCTCCCTTCATGGTTCTGTGGACAGGACCTCACCAAGCTCCCAGGCCTAGGGGCTCACCTCCTGGCAAGGGCACGTGCTTCTGTGGCCAGCTGGCTCCAGTTGGCAGGTTGGCTGAGCCCCTCCTGAGGAATCACCTTTACAGGAAAGAAGGAAGTCAGAGGGAGCTGATGGCCCATCCCTGAAGGTTCAGGGCTGTACCTGGCTCAGTTATTGGGAGAACTGGGCCACGCCACTTAATGTATAAATAAATGCTCAGTGAAAGTGAAGTCGCTCAATCGTGTCTGACTCTTTGCGACCTGTGGACTGTAGCCCACCAAGCTCCTCTGTCCATGGGATTCTCCAGGGGAGGATGCTGGAGTGGGTTGTCATTTCCTTCTCCAATTCATATTTAAAGTATAAATGCTCAGAGCCAGCTGCAAAGTCAGCATCCAGTGGGTGGAGCCCTAGAGCTTGGAAACAATAGCAACGACGCCTGCCACTGGCTGGGCATTCACTGTCTACTTGGAATATGCCTCATGCTTTGCAAACATCATCTCACTGAAGGGGTAGAGGACCCACTGTGTGACTCGCTATTCTGCAGATGAGAAAACAGCCTCCCAAAGCGGGGACATGCCCCAGGCTCAGTCAGGGGGAGGGATCGGGTAGGGAGTCCCCTAGGGTACCAGAGATTCGAGGATGGTGGCCACGTGCAGAATCTCCTCTTCTGAGGACTCCAGTGCTGCCGCTAGGTCCGCCAGCTGGACGCAGGTCTTCTCTGCTCCAGCCTGGGCACAGTGGGCACTCTTGCCCAGTGCCTGCAGCTGCTTCCGGGCAGCCTTCACAGCACCTTCGAGGCCTGTCACCTGCTCCAAGAAGGCTTCCTGGGCCCCTGCAGAAAGCCCCCAGCCCAGGGGTCACAGAGCAGTCGAGATTTCACAGTAAAGCCCACAGCCTCAGGGTGCCCCAACTGTGGCCTCTACTCCTGGGCACAGCTTGACTCCCCGACCAGGCCTGAGCACTGGCTCTAAAGGAAGAGCCCCCCCCCCCCCATTTTACAGATGCAAAAGCTGAGGCCCAGAGATGGCAGATTATGACCCAAGGTCCCCCATGCAGGAAGTGAGCCACAGACAAAGGACTGGAAGGAAGCCAGGCCTTCTAGAGCCACTGTGAGCGTTTCCTGAACCTGAGAGAGCAGTAAGCCCTCCCCATCAAGTCAGCCCTGTAATCCAGAGTGGCTCAGAGTGGACATTTAAAGCACAGCATCTGATAGCTCCCTATTTTGTGTGTCTTGCAAACTGGTGCTCAGCTCACCTGTGGCTGCTGCAGGAGTACAGGCGCTTGTGAACATAAAACTTGACAAAATAAACAACTGGCTTTTGACGCTCCCTATCAGTGTCCCAGGGCCAAATTTCACCTCCACTTAATGACAGTCTTGTTTCTTATTTGCCATTCAATTTCTGTGCTGGTGCCTCAGATAGTAAAGTGTTTGCCTACAATGTGGGAGACCCGGGTTCAATCCCTGGGTCGGGAAGATTCCCTGGAGAAGGAAATAGCAACCCACTCCAGTACTCTTGCCTAGAAAATCCCATGGACCGAGGAGCCTGATAGGCTGCAGTCCATGGGCTCACAAAGAGTCGGACACGACTAAGCGACTTCACTTTCACTTTTCTATGCTGGGGATATAGCAGTGAGCAAAATGGCCAACAGTTAAGACAGCAGGAACTTTACCTGTTCAGCACCTGGGACAGCGCCTTGACATTCATTCGTTGAGTGACTGACTCAGTGAATGAACCCAACTCCTGCCCTCACTGAGCTTACCGGTATAGTCTAGCTGGTGCAGGGGACATGGGGACTGAGGCTGTAGTCAGAGACTGATCTTAACAAAGCTACAAAGTACAACAGGGCAAGGGATACTGAAAGAGAGGTCTGTGGGGTGGGACTGCAGGGCAGGAGGGGCTCACCCAGCTGGGGAAGTCAGACATGCTCTACCAGCAAGTGAGTTCCCCTAGGGGTGAGCCCAGAGCCCTTGAAGCATCCTGAGGCCAGACCGAGGGGCTCCACGGTGGGCATCCGACCAGCCAGCCCCCTCCCCTGGCCTCCCAGTCTCCCACTTTGCTCTCCCGTTGTACCTTGCAGCAGGTGGGGGCCCTGGTAGACATCCCCCCGTGGGGCCTCTGCCTGTAGAATGTCCAGCGGTCCCCAGGGCCTGCCGCAGTCAGATCCTTGCAGCCATCCCTCCATCAAGGTCAGCCTGGCCTTCAGCTTGGCAGCCTGGAAGGGTGAGGGAGGGAAGGGTGTGTGAGGCTGGTGGCCTGAAGTCCTGCTTGGACACCTCTGCTGGTTTCTGCCTGGCCTGCCGTCCCCGCAAGTGTTGCCTTCTCCAATCCTAATCTAGGCCTTAAAGCGGAGGATACACTGGACCTCTGAGGACCTACTGTGCCCTACCCCGTCCTTGGAGCTGACCCTTCCCTTCTCACACCCACGGTACCTACTGGCACTCAGCCAGTCACACCTCTGCCCTGCTGAGGAGGGATGGGAAGGGAAGCCTCAGGAGGACTTCCGTCTGTCCTGCCATGTTCCCAGGACGTGGCACGGAGCAGACACGCGATCCTTGCAGACGGAGTGACAGCGCTCTGCTCCATCTCCTAGCCCCGTTCTTTCAATCATATGAAGAGTAAATGCATTTATGGAGCACTCGCTAGGAGCCAGGTGTGAGTGACCACCAGCCACGCACCACGCGCCAGCTCACCTTCACCTTGTAACCACCCTAAGGGGTGTGATCCTTATCTGCCCTCTTGGTGTGAATATTCTGAACAAGGCTGCCTGTGATCTTTATCTGCCTCTTGGTGTGAATATTCTGAACAAGGCTGCCTGTGATCTTTATCTGCCCTCTTGGTGTGAATATTCTGAACAAGGCTGCCTGTGATCTTTATCTGCTTCTTCGTGTGAATATTCACCTGTGTTCCTGCAGATGTGTCAACGGGCTTGGTTAGGGCAGCTGGCCCAGGCACTGCTGGGAGTGGTACCCAATATCCATCACACACCATCCTATCTTTCTACAGAACCATCATTCCAAAAGCTGGCCTCACTGATTTCAGGAAAGGGGTCGCAGGTCTGAATCATCTCCATTTTGGGGCCGGAGAGACCCACTGAAGCTTACCAAGGCTGTCACCTGCCTGGATACGTGACAACTAACAGGGCTGGGGGGTCATGCTCCCGGGGCCCAGAGGTCATGCTCCTGACCCTTGCTCCACGTCACCTCCCTGCTTGAGGTTTTGCTTGTGTTCCAGCATGAGAACCGTCCTCCCCCAACCCTCCCCACGAAGGGCCACCTGTGCCCTCATCCCCACAGAATGCGAGTCAGTGTGAGACCTCGGCCTGGTTGTGGGGTAGGACACGAGGCCGGGGGCATTTTTCTCTTGTCCACTCAGGAGCTGGGAAAGGGCAGAGGGGAGAGCTGAACAAGATGGCTGGGTGGGCACAAGAAGGAGGTGGCCGGTGGTCCCAGAAAGACCAAGGGCTCAGGATAAGTGAGCACTTCCCGGCGCCCAGCTCAGAGCAGGCGCTCGCTGGGGGAATGAAATGAACAGAAGGTACAGCTGGCCTGGGCAGGGCCTAGACGGGGAGGGCTCACCTCCTTCTTCACCAGGGTGTAGCAGGACGGGCACTCCTGGCACTGCGTGCCACTGGCTGTGAGGAAGAAGTTGTCCTGGCAGCGGTCACACTTGTAGCCCACAAAGCCAGGCTTGCACACACACGTGCTGTTCTCGTGGCACTGCGGTGAGGTGGCACCCAGCGGGGAGCATCTGCAGTCTGGGGGGGGTGCAGATGGCACTGGGCGCCCTGATGGCCACCCCACACCAGAACCCCCAGGTGCCCTGCAACTCTGGCCACCCAGATGCTCCTGATCCCTGTGGGAAGCTCAAGTACCTTCCTGGGTCACTCCCAGGAGACTGATTCAGAAGTTGGAGGCGATGACCAAGAACCTGAGTTATTTCAGTGTCCCCGGGACCTAAGGACCAGGCAGGTTTAGGACGGCCAAGCAGTCCACGTATAAGTGAGGCCCAGAGAGGTGATCCGATGGCCCCAGGCACTCAGAAGGTCAGTAGCAGCAGCTAGGATTAGATCCCGCGCCCCTCCTCTGCTCTGTTCATTCACTCCACGTTCCCACGGTTACTCCAAGAAGACCCGCCTCTTATCCGATCTGTCTCCCTCCTGCTGCTCTGCCATCCCCCCACTGACCCTTTTTCCTAGAAGCCTCCGTCTCCGGGCAGCCCGGGAAGGACCCTGCTTCCTTACCGCGGCAGCCCTTGACGGAAAAGCTGAAGAAACCCAGCTGGCATCGGTCACAGGTCTGGCCCTCGACGCCTGGATGGCATGGGCATTGCCCAGTCTTGGGGTGGCACTGGTCCTCCCGGGAGCCCCACGGGTGGCACTTGCAGCTACAGTAAGGGAAGGGAAAGAACCCCGGTCTGGGACGAGCTCTGGGCCGTTCCCAGCCCTGCCTCTGTCATCTCAGGCTGGCGCGGGGCCTCGGGACCTTGCCTTCTGTGGACGAGGTCCCATCTCTATGTGGGAACGTGTCCAGCAGCCTCCTCCAAGCTGTAGCCAAGAAGGCACAGTCTCACAAAATTCTCCCCCCCACCACCTCCCGGAAAGGGTATGGGGACATATTCATACATACATCTTAGACTATACCTTTCAGTTGGAAATCACAAGGCAGTTGGCATATTGAAAGCATGAGAGAGACAGTCTGGTAAGAAAGATACTGATTTGTTTCACAGGACATGTCCCTGGAGTCCTCCGCTGCTCCCTAAAGACGCTATCTAAGCTGCTGCTGTGGCCACAAAGCTCACAGAGTGACCGAGTTACCAAGGAGGGAAGCAGAGACTGAACCAGCCCCCACCCGCCTGGACATCCCTCAGGGCTGCTCCTGGCCTGCGTCCTGGGTTGGCAGGGCGGTGAATCTGACCCCGAGGGATCGTCCCCTTGTCCCCCGTCAGTGCAGGGCACCTGGCAGTGGGCTTGGAGGCTCCCTGGTGGCTTCTTCCGTCCTGGGGGGACCCCCAGGGGAAGGGCACCACAGCCGCGCCCCACTCACCGCCGGCAGCCCCTGCCGGGCTGGAGGTCATAGAAGCCTGGGCTGCAGTGGCTGCAGGCCCGTCCGGTCACGTGGGGCAGGCAGGGGCACTGGCCGGTCGCTGGGTCGCAGGGTCTCTGCTCACTGCCTGAGCCCTCCGGGTTGCAGCTGCAGGCTGGGGGATGGGAGTAGGGGAAGGAAAGGGTGTCAGGGCACCCCGCAGACCCCCTGTTCCACCTTGAGGGGGTCCCGGAGAGGCAGAGAAGGTGGGAGCCAAGGGAAATGACTCTCATTCAGCTCAGACTCCTGAGCCATCTCTGAAAAAAGGCTCCAGGGCTGGGCGCTAGTCTCAGCCCATTTTCTGTGTCCTTGGAGAGACAGGTCAGATGGCTGTGGTGGCGGGTGGCCCTTCTGAGCCTCCTACAAGGCTGCAGAGAAGGCCAGAAACTCAGTTGGGGGGTCAGGGGTAGACCCGGCTCACACTGTTTTGGGTCACTTGACTCTGCTCTCCTGGGCCCCCCTGAAAAGAAGAGGCCAAGAGGGGCCGCATGGAGTAGGGGAGCAAATGCCGAGCTTCTCCCTGGGGCACTCCCGGAAGCCTCCCACAGGCCAGTACACGCCTCAAAGGCCCAGAGGGCTGAGCATCTTGGCAGCCCAGGGGCGGGAAGAAATGATGAGGGCCTCAGGCCGTCTGGGACAGTCCCAGGTGCCAACGGCAGAGCATGAGATCAGTGCTAAATCATCCGGGCAGGAAAAACACAAACAAAGAAAATCACAGGGTCAGAGTTGATCAGATCCCGAAGCTGAAAGAACCTCAGAGAAGAAAACAAACCCTTACACTTTCTCAACAAGGCAACAAAGATGAGTAACCTGCCAAAGGCTGCACAGGAGCCTTGCAGAACAGCCGGCTGGATCTGGTGGAGGAGCCCGCCCCGCCCCGCCCCGCCCCGTGGGCCTGGGAGCTGGTACTCACGCACGCACTTGTCTGCGGGCCGAGGGGCCAGGGCGCTCCCGTAGAAGCCTTCCCGACAGCGCCCGCAGTGGGCACCCGCTGTGTTGTGCAGGCATCGCAGGCAGCGGCCGGACAGAGGGTCGCAGTTGCCCACAGCGTTGGGGTCCACGTTTCCACTGCACTGACATGGCTGGCAGGGCTGGGGGTGCCCAGAGAGCCCCAGTGGGTCCCCGAAAAAGCCATCATCACAGATCTCACAGCGCCGCCCTGGGAAAGAAGAAGGCTTGTGTGGAGGAGCAGGAACGAGGGGCCTGGCCTGCTGGGTCCATGAGGGGTGAGGGTGGGTGGGAACCCAAGAGAGCTCCTGCAAGGCTCCTGGTGGAGCGGAGCACGGGCTCTGGGGTCAGGCTGACCTGGGGCCAGGGCCCAGCCGGGCCACCAGCTGGCCCTGTGGTCTTAAGTGAGCCGCTGGGCCTTGCTGAACTTGGACCCCGTGTCTGCAGAGCGGGGACAATAAAGGCAGCGACCTCGAAGGACCCTTGAGGCGAGCAAAGCACTAAGCCCAGATACTGGCACGTGGTTCACGATCAGCAGCAGTGGCGGGTATCACCCATTCACCATCACCACCCTCCTAGCCATCACGCCCTCATTCACCCCTCTCTTCATCAGCGCCTTGACCGTCCTCTTCCTCACATAATCATTATTGTCATCACGACCTTTGTCTGCAGAGGTGAGCGGTGGCCAGATGATGCGGGGTCTGGCTGATTTAGCATTATTCGTTTATGGTCGTGCTGGGTCCTCGCGGCTGCCCGCGGGGCTGTCTCTAGTTGCTGTCTTATCGCAGAGCGAGGGCTTCTCGCGGCTGTGGCTTCTCGGCTGCAGAGCAGGGCTCTAAGGTGCGCGGGCTTCAGTAGTTGCGGCCCATGGGCTCTAAGCGTGGGCTCAAGAGTCGGGGCCCCCGGGCTTAGCTGCTGCACAGCACGTGGGATCTTCTTGAACTCACGTCTCCTGCATTGGCAGGTGAATTCTTTATCACTGAGCCGCCGAGGAAGCTCTGTGGACGTCACCCCTGCCATCATTCTCATCCATCGTTCTCATCGCTCTGGTCCTCGTCTTGACCCTTACCTTCCTGGTGACCTTGAGCGTCACTCTCCCTCATCACTCAGCGCCTTCGTGATCGTCGCCTTTGCCACCATCTCCGGCTTCATCGTCCGCACCGACCTGCTGGCCTTCATCATCTTCACCCTCATCTCGCTCATCCCTCTCTGTCACCACCTTCCTTGTCTCCATCCCCTCTGCCCTGCCGCCCTCCTTGCCACCACCCCCTCTGCCATCTCTCTCCCTCAGCCGGGGTTGCTTTTTCCTTGTGGTTTCTGGCCCCTTTGCCTGTTCTGCTTCTCATGGCTCCTGAGCTCCCTCTGGACTGTCTAGTTCCTACTCCTGCCCTGCTTCCTGGGTTTGATTTGGTGCTGTGGCTTCATCTTCCAGCCCTAGGGTTACTGTGAGTCTCAGAAAAGACAGTGTGTGAGGAGGCTTCTGGAGGGTCATGGCCTGGGAAGTCCACTCTGAACACAGCTCAAGGGCCACCCTTGTTCCACGGGCTTCATGCGGTGTCAGCCTCTTCTTGGTAAACGTGCCTACCCCTCTGTGCATATCTCCATGAAACAGATGATGGGGGGACCTGGGGGGGGGGGTGGGATGACGGGCATCTTAAATGATCTCCGTTCCTGTAGGCACTCATGTTCCTTTACACTCTTCCCAACAGTTTACTCATTGGTTACAATGAGTATTACTTAATTTACAATCTAAAAAGTAGCTACTGTCATTGTGAAAAACAGCTGTGGGGCTCCCGACATCCTCAAAGTTCATCACTAAGGTGGGAATCAAGTTAATGCGATGAAAGGCAGGCAACCTTGAACATGGAGAGGGGGGTGACTAAGGAGGAGAAGACGAAAGAGAGAAAAAGAAGGAAAAGAAAAATCTGAATGGAGGTCAGAAGGAAGAGGCTAGGGTCTGGCTTTGAGACTCTGAAACAGAGATGGAGTGAGATGGCCAAGGGGGAGATTGAAGCCAGTGATGATGAATGTGGTCCCTGCAGTTAACTTGCCATCCACCCGGGAATGGGTGAGGACAGTTCCCCGGCAGGAGGCAGCTTTGCGAGGGGTCAG
Organism: Neotragus moschatus; assembly: GCA_006410615.1. Taxonomy (NCBI): domain Eukaryota; kingdom Metazoa; phylum Chordata; class Mammalia; order Artiodactyla; family Bovidae; genus Neotragus; species Neotragus moschatus. The sequence continues at coordinate 27,461 of SJYA01003954.1, read as the reverse complement.
GGTGGTAGGCAAGCGAGGCAGACAAGGATCAGACTCTGTGGGTGAGTCCCCTGTGTGCTGAGCTCTGGCAGGACCTGAAGGATGCTGGCGTGATAAAGACGTGAGCTGGCACAAAGCCCTAATGTCCACCCTCGCATCCTTCCCAGGGCTTCTCTTGCGCACAGCAGTGCCCTCCTCCCCCGAAGTCCTCCCTTGGGTAACTCCTCTGTCCACCCTCTCTCACTGAGTGGAGTCCCCTTGAGTTGTAGACTGGGGGTAGCCACAGGTGGGGAGCTGGGGAATGTGGGGAAGGTTGTGGAAACACAGGGGCAGCATGCTGGTGGGGGGCAGGGTCCTGAGGTGGGACCTCACTCCCGCAGCTCCTGGGGACCCCTGCTCTGGAGCACCTCCCCAACCTGCTAGCTGTCAGGTAGCTGCTTTCAGTTTTTTTTGTCCACACTACATGGCATGCATAACCTCCTTGACTGGGGATCGAACCTGCAACCCCTGCATTAGAAGCATGCAGTATTAACCACCGGACTGCCAGGGGAGTCCCAAGGGAGCTGCTTTCAGAGTGGTCCCAAATGGAGAACCAGGTATCTGAGACCACGGGAACGTTACACCAAGTGAAACAAACCAGACACAAGAGGACAAACATCATCAGAGTCCAGCTACCCGAAGCACCTGGGATATTCACACTCAGAGAGACAGAAACTAGCACGGTGGGTGCCAGAGGATGGGGTGGGGGGAACTATGAGGCGATCATTTAATGGGTTTGAAGTTTCTATTTAGGATGATAAAAAATTCTGTGGGTGGATAGCGGTGATGGTTACATAACACTGGGAATGTACTTAAGGCCCCTGAACTGTACACTTAACAATGGTCAAAATGGCAAGTTATGTGTATTCTGCTAAAATTAAAAAAAAAATCAGGAATTGCAAATATTTTAAAAAACCCCATTAAATTGCATATTTTAAATAGGTGAGTCAGGGGGTATATGAATAATATCTCAAAAAAGCTCTTGTGTGCTTTTTTTTAAAACAATCAGCTGTCTAGGATGACTCTGCTCCCTGGAGCAGGAATGGGGAACAGGGAGAGGACTGGGGATGGGGCAGTTTTGCATCACACATTACCTGGCGACATTTTAAAATTATTCATTTATTTGTTTCTGTGTTTGCTTTTTTGGCCACACCACACGGCTTGTGGGATCTTAGTTCCCCGACCAGGGATCGATCCCAGGCCCACAGCGCTGAGAGCGCCGAGTCCTAACCACTGGACCACCAGGGAATTCCCATGTTCCCAGGAACATGACAGGAATACAGATTCCAGAGCTCCGTCTTAAGCTACTAACCCAGGCTCTGTGGGTTGGGACAGGGCTGGACACAACGATTTCCAGACTCTCACCTGGATATGCTCAGTGGTCCAAGTTCTGCCAGGAACCCACAGCAGCCACAGTCCTGGCTATCAGACTATGAGACTCAGAATTCCCAAAGGTCAGGCCTGACACCCCTAAGTGAGGCCCTCCCTCATCTGTGGACCCAGAACTCACTCCTGGAGCTTTGGCAGAGGCAGAGTCCCCAGGCACTCACCTCTCTGGCTCGGGGGGCAGTGGGTACACACCACTTCTCCGCTCTCTGGGATGGTGGTGCAGGCTGATTGTCCAGGGCATGGGCAGGGCTGGCAGTCGTCGGCCTGGCCTGTGAAGGGGTTGCCGTAGAACCCTGGCAAGCAGCGCTCACAGGACGGACCCTCAGTGTGGTGGCCGCACAGGCAGATCCCTGAGGGGCGAGACAAGCACCTGGTCACCACCGCCTGAATCCAGACCCTGCTCAAGATAGCGGGCGGGCTCCTGCATGGGGGGCCACTGAGCACATCCTGGGGTGGGAACTGGGGTGGGGCCTCTTCCACAGTGCAGGCAGCATGGCCCAGGGAAGAAGCATCCACCTGGGTTCACGTCCACCACTTACTGACCATGTGAACCTGGGCCTCGACCTCCTTACCTGCAAAATGGGCACACATGACTCTGATCTCAACAGGCTTTCGTCACCATTCGGCACAGCCATGCACAGCCTCTGACACACAATTATTACTAGCATCACTATTATTTGATAACCCGAAACCTGTAACTGACCCGGCTGACGACACTGGTAGCGTTTGCCTCTAGTATTCCTTTCCCCCTTCCTCAGTGGCTTCTTTGTTTTATTCTGTAAATTGAAGCCTCTGAGCCCGCTAAAGCTCAGGAACAGTGACACAGACCCAGGATTCCGGCCTTAATGTGAGGAAATCCATTTAGGGGGTCTGTGGGTTTCCAGAAGCTTTCTTGGCCTCATAGAATGGAACTCCCCTCCCTGCCCACTGGCTTCTATTTATTTATTTACGACGGATCTTCAGTTCCCCGAACAGGGATGAAACCCGTGCTCCCTGCAATGGAAGCGTGGAGTCTTAACCACCGCACCGCCAGGGAATTCCTGCCCACTGATTTCTAATGAAGGGGACACTGCAACCCCCCTTCTCTAGCCTCATGGCATCTAGAGTCTGCTCAGAGCCACTGCCAGGGACAAGCAAGACCACCCCTTCCCAGAGGCGCTCCACAGCAGCACTCATCAAGGACTGGGGTGAACAGGAAGAAAGAAAGAGGACCCAGGGTGGACAGGCAGAGCACGGGAGGCACCCAGGGGGTGCTTTCCATGGCCTCTATCTCTGCCCAGCACCCACACACTCACTACTCCTCCGTCTGCCCAGGAAGGGCAGCAGTGACCGCTGTGCCCCACCCCCTCCTTTACAGATGAAGACCTGTCCAAATGAAGCTGAAAGTAATATTCCAAGGCAAGGGGCCCTGAGGGACAACAAACCAGTCCCATCTCATGAGATGACCCTCCCAGAGCCCGGCATGGAAGGATAGTGAGGCTCCATCTGGCTCGATTAGTGATGCCTGCCTGGGCACCAGAAGGAAGGAGCCCCTCGTGCTGTGGGTGCTCCCCAACCCTGGCCAGCCTGCTGATTCCCAGGCTACCGTCCTTTGACAGCGGGGAAAAGGCATTTCCCTTTGCAGAGACCCTAGAGCTGCAGAAGAGCAGCAGGGCGCCAGCCCTCCCACCTTCCGTGTGAGAGGCCAGTGTCCAGGCCGAGTCCGGCAGTTCCGGCCCAGGGCCTGTGGTCTTCCTGCTGGGGTTTCTTCTGCTGGAAGTGGGAGTGACGGTCGCTGGCAGTGACCTGAGAGAGGAGCAGCTCTGCCACCTACTGGCCAAGCTGCCTCCCTGCACTTTCGGTCCCACACCTGTAACACAGGACCGGAAGGGTCCTGGCACCTCCAGGGCTTTTTGCGGGATCCAACAATACAGCTAATAAAACGGTGCCTAGCACATGGAGGAACTTGAGGACACCATCGTATCAGTATCAGTGATCACTCGCACGCACATAGCTGCTCTGGGTGTAGCCCAGGTGGCCTGGGGTGGCCGAGGTGCAGGGAGACTTACCTGTGTTGGGGTCACAGGTGCCATGCTGGTTACAGGTGCAGGGAACACAGCCAGCATAGGGACCCCCCAGGGGCGTGTCCCTCTTGTATCCTGGGGCGCAGGACTCACAGAACTGGCCAGTGTAGCCCTGGGGACATGAACAAGTCTCCACCCAGGAGGCTGGCGGGGACAGCCCCTGCCGGGCGGATGTGAGCCGGACCTCAGTCAGCAGCACGGGACCTGCAGAGACAGACAGGAGACAGCTCCATGCAAGTGTTTCTCCCCCGAAACCCTCCTGCTCACCTGTGTAACAGGGTACTGGCCCACGTACACAAAGGTAGTCCATGGGTCAATTGCAATTTTAAAAAAAGGACAAAGGGCAAAGGAACAATTGGTAACTTTCAGAAGGAGAAATATATATGGCTGGGAATTTTACAAGAAGACGCTTACTCTCACTGGTTATTAAAGATACATACGTTTATGGAACTTCTCTGGTGGTTCAGTGGCTAAGACTCTGTGCTCCTAATACAGGGGCCCCAAGTTCGATCCCTAGTCAGGGAACTAGATTCCACGTGCTGCAACTGAGTTTGCATGCCAAAAACTAAAAAAAGGTCCCACATGCTGCAACTAAGACCCCCCCACAATAAATATGTACATATAAACACTGATATTGCTCACAACCCTCAGCTTGGTGAGCATTTTCCAGAGTAGTGACGGTGGAGGATGGGGGCTTGGGGAGCTCACACACGGGGATATATGAAGATGAATTGGGAGCCTCTAGGAATAGAGGAGTAGCTCCTATCAGACCAGCTTTCCCACAGAAAACTACTAGAAACTTGGGGCAAAATAGAAAAACTATCTGTCAACACTAGAGAAAAACTACAGCAGGCAAATAGACAAGGAGAGTGGACACTTGGCATCGAAATGTAGATACGTACAGCCTAGAGGAAGCAAAATTTGGCAGCGTGCGTTAAAACAGAAAACACACACTCTTTGACCTCACATTTCCATTTTGAGGAATCTGACCTGAAGACATGCTTGCATGAGGATAAAAGACCTTTATATGAAGCTTCCCTGGTGGCTCATATGGTAAAGAATCCACCTGCAATGCAGCAGACCCGGGGTCGATCCCTGGGTCAGGAAGATCCCCTGGAGGAGAAAATGACAACCCACTCCAGTATTCTTGCCTGGGAAATCCTGTGGACAGAGGAGCCTGGTGGGTTACAGTCCACAGGGTCGCAAAGAGTTGGGCACGGCCGAGCGACTAACACACACACACACACACACACACACACACACAGCTCTTTGTTGCAGTATGTGGGCTTTTTAGTTGTGGCACGTGAACTCTCACTTGCAGCATGTGGGATCTAGTTCTCTGACCAGGGATTGAACCCAGGTCCCCTGCGTTAGTAACATGAAGTCTTAGCCACTGGACCACCAGGGAAGTCCCCATGTGGTTATTTCTAAATATCATTCACTTTTTATTTATTGTGNCTTTTTAGTTGTGGCACGTGAACTCTCACTTGCAGCATGTGGGATCTAGTTCTCTGACCAGGGATTGAACCCAGGTCCCCTGCGTTAGTAACATGAAGTCTTAGCCACTGGACCACCAGGGAAGTCCCCATGTGGTTATTTCTAAATATCATTCACTTTTTATTTATTGTGTATTACAGTTAGCATATTATATTGGTTTTTAAAAATTGTGTCTAGGTAGGTGATGATAACGGAAAAGGCACTGGCGACCCACTCCAGTACTCTTGCCTGGAAAATCCCATGGACGCAGGAGCCTGGTGGGCCGCAGTCCATGGGGTCGCTAAGAGTCGGATATGACTTAGCGACTAAACCACCACCACCACCTGCAATGGACCAGTCCGTGTACTTAATTCAGGCTGGAATTTAGAATCAAGTAGGGAGTCTGATGGAGAAGGAAATGGCAACCCACTCCAGTGTTCTTTTTTTTTTTTTTTTCACTCCAGTGCTCTTGCCTGGAGAATCCCAGGGACGGGGGAGCCTGCTGGGCTGCCGTCTCTGGGGTTGCACAGAGTTGGACACGACTGATGCGACTTAGCAGCAGCAGCAGGTGATAATACCTGTGAATTTCCAGATAGTAAAGGGGTGTGTGTGTGTGTGTGCTCAGCTCCTCAGTCATGCCTGATTCTTTGTGGCCCCCTAGACTGTAGACCTCCAGGCTTCTCCGTCCATGGGATTCTCCAGGCAAGAACACTGGAGTGGGCTGTCATTTCCTCCTCCAGGGGACCTTCCTGACCCAGGGATCGAACCTGCATCGCCTACATTGGCAGGTGGATCCTTTCTCATTGAGCCACAGATCTGTCCTAAAAACGGATACGGAGGATGCCTGGTCTAGGCACATACAGGCACGGGGTGGAGGGAGGAGGAGAGAAAGTACACTAGGAAAGAGAGAGGAGCCAGGGACAGTGAGAGGACCACCAAGGCGATCACGCAGTGACCAGGATGAGGGGTGGTGAGAAAGAAGACTTGAGGCTGTGATGACTCAGCAGGCTGCTGGAGAGGTTTTGGAAACTAGGCTTTTTCTAGGTGCAACACCTCTAACGACCAGCAGAGGGAGCCGACCCCTTGGGGAATCCCAGCTTGACCCCTGCGATCAGCATGAGCCCTCCAGGGTCCAGCCTCCTGGCAGGGGTGGATTCCACCCTGGTGTGGCCACGTCAGGTTTTTGGTTTCTTTGTGTCCCTTAGAGCTGTCCATCTTCAGCCTCCTCACCNCCGACCCCTTGGGGAATCCCAGCTTGACCCCTGCGATCAGCATGAGCCCTCCAGGGTCCAGCCTCCTGGCAGGGGTGGATTCCACCCTGGTGTGGCCACGTCAGGTTTTTGGTTTCTTTGTGTCCCTTAGAGCTGTCCATCTTCAGCCTCCTCACCTGTCCAGCCCCCGCCTCTGTCCTCAGCATCCACTCCTGCTGCCCTTACTGGTTATACGACCTTGGGCAAGTGTCTCCACCACTCTGAGCCTCAGACCCCTTTGTGCTAAAGTGGGGACGATAACCTCCGGCTGTGAAGACTCCATAAGGCTATGATGAAAGAGCCCCCGGGGGCCTTGCTGCGTTGGGGGCTGGGGAGTGTCCTGGTCATTACTGACCGGAAGAGCTGGTGCTGTGGCCGCTGGTCCAGATGCGAAGAGCAGTCAGGTTGGCAAGCACCCGCTGGAAGTGGAAGGAGGGCAGCGGAGGGTCCACGTCCTCGGAGGTCTCCTGCAGCCTGGCCGGGGGAAGGGTCAAAGCAGATCCTGAGGCCGGGGGTCGTGAGAGGGGCCAGTGGTGCCAAGAACCCCCTGGCAGGAGCCCCCAGACCACAGGAGAACGGGTGTGTCTGGATCTCAGGGCCAACCCCGACCACCCGACCCCATCACTCAGGACACAGCAGGACACTTACAGGAACTTCAGCCGTACCTCCCCGGCCTGCCCGGAGTCCGGGGTCTGGGGTGAGTCGGAATGCCGCAGAGTCAGGGCCAGGCCCGCCCCTTCTAGCCTCAGCTGCGTGGAGAGTGGGGAGCCCCCAGGGGGGACCTGGAAGGTCAGCGTGAGGGGCTGCCCGTAGCTGAATCGCTGATCTCCCAGAAACTTCTCTGAAGACAAGAGAAGAAGGCTTTGCTAGTCTTCACTTAATTAGCTGGATTTTTAATGTCTATATTGATTTTACTGGCAATTAAACTCTCAAAAGATAAAACTACAAACTCAAAGGAACCCTGCACAGAAGATCCTGAGGGTGGCCTGCCCACATCTCCACAGCCAGAGCTGGCTCCGAGGGCATGTGACCCTGCCAATCACCGGGGGTCCCACACCCAGTGGAATGCTCTGCTGTCAGTCTCTTGACACTCAGTTTTTTGTTAAACTTATTTTATATTGGAGCATAGCCGATTAACAATATCGTGATAGTTCCAGCGGGGACAGCAAAGGGACTCAACCACACACATACATGTATCCATTCTCCCCCAAACCCCCCTCCCATCCAGGCTGCCACATAACATTGAGCAGAGCCCCCTGTGCTATTCAATAGGTCCTTGTTGGTTATTCTATCTTGACATTCTTAAGACTTTTGTCTTGAAACCTGGCTTTCGGAAGTGACGTGCCGTGGGACAGCAGAGCCGTGTGGGAGCAGAGGAGATTCAGTACGCCTGGTGGAGGAGATACCGTATGTCTGGTGGCACCGGTCTGCCCGTCCACGTAGCACTCATGATGCCAGACGCCCCATGGGCTCAGAGCCCTCAGGGACCCGCATATGTGGGACTTCAGCGAGGCTCCAGCAAGTCCCAGGTAAGAGGGCTACATGTGTGACTAAGCTGGGGGCTGATGGCTCCACAGGCCACATTTTCCATGGGAATCAGAACTTGCTTCTAGCCAAAAAAAGGCAGATACAGCAAGGACCAAGGGGCCCTCACCTAGCCTTCTGACTCTCGTTTCTCTGTATTAGTCAAGCGCTTAAATATAGTCCATGGGATCACAGAGAGTTGGACACAACTGAGCGACTTTTACTTTCACTTAAGCGGAAAATCACAACTCAGAAGGAAAGGGGACCAGTAGACACCCCATCATTCCTTCAGGCCTCTGCCCTCAGGGAGGAAGGGGCCATGAGCAGAGGGATGCGGGCCACCTTGAGAAGCTGGAAAAGGCCAGGGAAGGGACTCTCTCCCGGAAGCTCTAGGAGGAACACAGCTAGACCACACTTTGACTTCGGCCCAGCAGGTTCATTTCACGCTTCTGACCTCCGGAACACTGGCGGAACACATTTTTAGCCGCTGGGTTGGTGGCACTTTGTGACAGTGGTCACAGGGCAGGTACACGGACAGCCCCGCCCCTGCCTTTGCCGGCGGGTACCTGGTGCTGTGAGCTCCTCCTCCTTGTCCTCTGGGTCCAGGAGGAGGCCCTCTGGGCTCCATCGTGCAGGATGTCCTGGGTCCCCCACGCTTCCGGCCCGCCAGCCCTCGGCTCCTGGACAGCAAACACACACACGCCCCCGCCCCCATGAGGCCCTGGAGGGTGACCTCTGCCCCTTCCCTCTTCACACCCTTCCCTGGGTCCCAAGGACAACCCCCAGAGGCATGAGTGCTGCCTGAAACAACAGGACCCAGAGAGGGAGAGACTGTTCTAGAGACAGGTCAGGTGGGGAGGGGAGCCATTCAGGACCTTGCTCTGTGCCCAGACCTAGGCAGCTTGGAGCCCCAGCCCAGATCAAGGCAGGATCGTGGGATGGGACGGGGCCCTGAGAGAAGCTAGAAGCTTCAGGAAGTCGCCTCTGTTGGGGCAAGGTCATGGGGACCTCTGAGCGCGCCCTGCCCCATACTTTGAGCACATACGAGGACATGGCCCCAGAACCCCATGGTGGGCTGTCTCTAATGAGACCGGGCTTGATCTGGTTTTCTGGTCTTCAGGGAGTTCCCTTGCCTGTGACCTCACCGCCCCTGTCCTTCCAAGTGTGTGTGCCACGAACCTCACTGCACCCAAGGAGGCCCCCTGGTTAGGAAGTGGCCAGGTGGGGGTGGGAACCCAGGCCCAGTTCGGTCCACTGCCCTCCCCCGACCCCAGCAGTTCACCAAGCAGTCAGGCACAGAGCAAGTGGCCTCCAGGGGAGACTCTCCAGAAGACAGCTGGAGAACAGGTCAGAGACCTGGGCTCCCAGGGGTGAGGAGGGAGGGAAGAGGAAAAGGAAAGAAGTCAGAGGGGAGTCCGGAGCTCTGGGTGCTAGGCTAGGCTGCCCCCTTGCTGGCTGTGTGACCCTGGGCAAGTTTCTTAACCTCTCTGAGGCCAGGTTCCCATATGCAAAAGGAGGCAATGAAGTACTTATGGCCCCAGCGGCAGTTCTCAAAGTTTGTCTGAACGCCCTGGGAGATCCCTAAGACTCCTTCAGGGGAGTCCAGGAGGTCAAACGATCTTTTTAGTAACATTAAAATGTCACTTGCATTTTTCATTCTCTTTCTCACACTGAGAACTTCCCAGGAGCTACAGATGTGTGATATCACAACAGACTAAATGGCAGAAGCCGTGGTAACCATCAGTTAACTTCTGTTGGGCCAGAGCTTAAAGAGATGTGCACAAATGTAAATTGAGTAGCACCACTCTTCTCAAAGTTTTTTGACTTTTTTTTGTTTTAATTTTGGCCACGCCACGATGGCATATGGCATCTGTTTCCCAACCATGGGTCTTGCCTTCAGCCTCTGCAGTGGAAGTGCAGAGTTCTACCTGCTGGACCACCAGGGATGTCCCCACGTTTTTTGTCTTTTCAAAAGTTATTTTTCACAGGCGGAAGTTATTTTTTGTTATACGTTCTCTATGGTCATTTGTCAATGAATTGATGCACAGATACTTTAAAATTACTGTTCTAATGTCTAATACAGAAAACACTGCCCACATAAACAAAAGGACTTTGAGATTTTCTCTGATTTTCAAGAGCATAAAGGGATCCAGAGATCCAGAAGTTTGAGAACTGCTGGCCGAGGGTGTTTGTGAGAGCACATGGGAGGCTGAGACTGAATCGTCAAACCCAGGGCCAAGTGAGAACAGATCACGATGCTCTCCTAGGATTTTTAAAATGAGTTCCGTCTGACGCGGACATCCTTGACTCCGGGCCAGGTGACCACAGGGCTGTCCCCATTCCAAGCCCCTCTCAGTCCAGCAGAGGGCGAACTGCCCCCCACATCTGGGGCACCCCAGAAATGGCCCTGAGGAGGTGGGGCTGGGGAAGGAGTTTCAGTGGGGCATGGCTGGGACCCACCCAGGCTATGAGGTTAGGCAGAGTTCAGAGCTCCACTGCTTTCCTGCTCTAAAGAGCCACCTGGAACTGGGGACCCTGGACCCTGGACTCAGAAAGAAGGCCGTGCACAGCCATGAAGAGCAAAACTCAGGAGCCGATGAACGTGGGGTGCCAACAGCTAAGCTGTTACCTCCCTTTTCTGGGTCTCAGTTGCCCCATCTGTAAAATGGGAATGAGAGTATCTACCTGCCAGGGAATCCCTTAGGTTCTATGCACATACGAGCTCAGCAGGGCGTCAGGCATACAGCAAGTGCTCAATAAATGGAGGCCAGGGGACCAAGCCTGGATCCCCAGCAGTAGGATATGCCAAGGGGTCCGAGGAGGAAATGAAAACCCCCCTCAGACTCCAGAGGCTGCCATATACCCATCCCCTCCCTCGCTCCTACTAGAGACAGGGAGTAGGCAAGTACTGGAAGGGAGCCGGGACACAGGAAGGTGATGGGGGCGCAGAAGGGCACAGAGGGCCACGGCCACTGTGCGGGCCTGTGGGAGGCGCCGGGGCTGGGGCCTGGGGCTGGCCCTCTCTTCCACCCCCCTCATCACCGGGCCTGGAGCCTGGGGCGGCCCCTCTCTCCCATCACCCTTCATCACCGGGGCTGGGGCCTGGGGCGGCCTCTCCTTTCTACCCCCCTCATCACTGGATGTCCCCAAAGCAGGCCTGCCCATCCCACCTGGGCTGGGAGCAGAGCCCTCAGAGGCGGCTGCGGGGACCACTTCTTACCCTGGTGGAAGTCGGAGAGGATGTGGTGCTCCCGGAACCCGGCAGCGGCCGCACACACCTTGGAGTGGCCGTAGCAGAAGCAGCTGCTGCAGCCGGCGGGGTTGTGGGGCTGCAGGTTAAACGTGCCCGGACGACATCTGCAAGGGAGGCAGGACACGCCCCCGGGGGCCATTGAACCGGCTAGTTCAGGGAGCCCAGCTAGACCAACTGCAGCCCGGAGTCACTGGGGAATTTTCTTTAATTTCCAATTTAGAGAAGGGTTGCAAACATGATAGACACAATTCCCATGGCATCTTTACCACCTTTTCCTAATTGCAACGTCTGACCTTACCAGGGTGCGCTTTTCAAAACCAAGAATTTAGAAAAGGCAGAGGAACCAGAGATCAAATTGCCAACATCCGCTGGATCATGGAAAAAGCAAGAGAGTTCCAGAAAAACATCTATTTCTGCTTTCTTGACTATGCCAAAGCCTTTGACTGTGTGGATCACAATAAACTGTGGAAAATTCTGAAAGAGATGGGAATACCAGACCACCTAACCTGCCTCTTGAGAAATCTGTATGCAAGTCAGGAAGCAACAGTTCGAACTGGACATGGAACAACAGACTGGTTCCAAATAGGAAAAGGAGTACGTCAAGGCTGTATAGTGTCACCCTGCTTATTTAATTTATATGCAGAATACATCATGAGAAACACTGGACTGGAAGAAACACAAGCTAGAATCAAGATTGCTGGGAGAAATATCAATAACCTCAGATATGCAGATGATACCACCCTTATGGCAGAAAGTGAAGAGGAACTAAAAAGCCTCTTGATGAAGGTGAAAGAGGAGAGTGAAAAAGTTGGCTTAAAGCTCAACATTTGGAAAACGAAGATCATGGCATCTGGTCCCATCACTTCATGGGAAATAGATGGGGAAACAGTGGAAACAGTGTCAGACTTTATTTTGGGGGGGCTCCAAAATCACTGCAGATGGTGATTGTANGGAGAGTGAAAAAGTTGGCTTAAAGCTCAACATTTGGAAAACGAAGATCATGGCATCTGGTCCCATCACTTCATGGGAAATAGATGGGGAAACAGTGGAAACAGTGTCAGACTTTATTTTGGGGGGGCTCCAAAATCACTGCAGATGGTGATTGTAGCCATGAAATTAAAAGACACTTACTCACTGGAAGAAAAGTTCGGACCAACTTAGATAGTATATTCAAAAGCAGAGACATTACTTTGCCGACTAAGATCCGTCTAGTCAAGGCTATGGTTTTCCCTGTGGTCATGTATGGATGTGAGAGTTGGACTGTGAAGAAGGCTGAGTGCCAAAGAATGGATGCTTTTGAACTGTGGTATTGGAGAAGACTCTTGAGAGTCCCTTGGACTGCAAGGAGATCCAACCAGTCCAATCTGAAGGAGATCAGCCCTGGGATTTCTTTGGAAGGACTGATGCTAAAGCTGAAACTCCAGTACTTTGGCCACCTCATCCGAAGAGATGACTCATTGGAAAAGACTCTGATGCTGGGAGGGATTGGGGGCAGGAGGAGAAGGGGACGACCAAGGATGAGATGGCTGGATGGCATCACTGACTCGATGGACATGAGTCTGAGTGAACTCCAGGAGTTGGTGATGGACAGGGAGGCCTGGTGTGCTGCAGTTCATGGGGTAGCAAAGAGTTGGACACAACTGAGCGACTGAACTGAACTAAACACATTATTAGGATTTCTCCCCCTTTCCCACAAATGTCTGTCTTCTGCTTCAGGATCTGATCCAGGGCATGGTGTTGTATTTCATTGTATCTTTAATCTCTCATCTGTAATAGCTCGTAGGTCTTTCTTTGATACTTTTGACAGTACTGGTTAAATACTTTGTAGCATGCCCTCCACTTGGGTTTATGTGAGGTTTTTCATAGTTAGACTGGGGCCAAGGGTTTGGGGGGAGAAAGTGCCCTTCTTATCACATCTTACTGGGGTAACTGCTACCTGTGTGATGTCCTGGTCATGTATGACATTACTGGGGATGTTAACCTTCACCGCTTGGTTAAGGCGCTGGCCACCAGGTTCCTTCATTGCAAAACTGCCATATTTTAATTATCAAAAGCAAGCCACTAAATCCATCCCAGACTCTACTTCTGGGAGGGGGAAATAATCAAAGAATTGTGGATCTATGGTGAAACTACTAGAGTAGGTGGTAAAATTTTGGCGGGGGGGCACAGGGTATGAGGGATCTTAGTTCCCCAACCAGGGATCCAACCCATGCCCTGTATTGTGGGGACTCGAAATCTTAATCACTGGATCTTCAGGGAAGTCCCAGTCACTGGTAAATTTTTTGAGGGAGATGTTTGAGAGCTCTGCAAATATCCTGTTTCTCCTTCAAGTGCTGCCCATGAATTTCAGCATTTATCAGCAGCTCCGGCCTACAGTGACTGTTACTCTGATATTCTAACTGTGATTCTGTATTCCCCTCATTCCTTCTCCATTTCTAATTCTTCTGTGGAATTCTTCTGCAAGGAGGATTTGTCCCCATGTATTTATTTATTCGGGCGTCTGTTTATGTCAGTGTGGACTTATGGATATATTTATTTTATTCTTGGGTTATAATCCAATATTGTTATTATTTATTTTGTTCCAGCTTTGGGAACTCTTTCAGGTTGGTGCTCATGTCCTTTTGACACAGGCCCCCCATCCTGGTTTGGGGCTTTTGGGGGTTTGTTTTGTCTGGTTTTGTTTTTAAGCACTTCTCTGCTTTCTATAAAATGCTTCAGGGTCATCTTGTATTTTCTCAACCTCAGCCTCAGAATCAGCCATTTTCCCAATGAGCCCTACAGATGCCTTTTACAAATGCAGATTCCTGGTTTGCACGATGTTGGGGGGGGTTGCTCAGAAATTCCATTCAGACCAACCCAGGTGGAGGAATCTGATTCATGAGAATCTGCCAGTTACCTCAATGCTGGGCTGCTCCAACAAACCTGTCACCCAGTCCTCCCATTTCACAGATGGGTAAAGTGAGGCTGAGAGGCGAAAGGTAGAGGCAATAGAATAGAGTTAGTGGGATCTAGCCCCCCAACTCCACTCTGTCTCTTCAACTTGCGAGGTCTTGTGGGAGGAAGACCCAGGAGGGTGTCCACCTCCCACTCCAGGACCCTCAAGCCACCCGCAGACAAGGTGAGGAAGAGGTCTGGGGCTGCCCAAGGTGAGAGTCAAGGCTGGGCATCTTCCTGACCCAGTAGAGAAACATGATCTGCCGAGTGGAGTCCACAGTGTACTGCTGGGGCAGGTTCCCCCGCACAGTCCGTGGCCAGAGGACCACAGAGGCCCTGGCACGCCCCACGCTGGCTGCAAAGGCTTCAGAGGTCAGAGACGAAGCCAGGAAGAGGAGACAAGTATGCCCAAGAACATAAGCCCACATTTGCCTGCCAGCCCACTGCTGGGCTAGGAGGCCCCGCAACACCTGAAGCAGGAAGTTTAGGGAAAAGCCCTTCTGCCTCATTGAGCTTTAGGGGCTCTATTTGTACCATGACAGGATGGCAAAGATGGCAACAAGCTGGGGTCTCGGCTCAACTGGTTGGAGCTTCTTGGAGCAGGGCATAGAGAAGGGTTCTAAGGTTACGGTAGAGCTGGTGCTAAAGATTGCTGTGGTCCGTTAGTGATGTCTGCCCTGGGTGTGGGATGGGAGGGTTGTGGTAGCGCTCCATTACTAATGTCTGCCCCAGGTGTGGGATCGGAGGGTTGTGATGGCCCTCCATTAGTGATGCCTGCCCTGGGTGTGAGATGGGAGGGTTGTGGTAGTGTGCCATTAGTGATGTCTGTGCTGGGTGGGAGATGGGAAGGTTGTAGTAGTGCTCCATTAGTGATGTCTGCCCTGGGTGTGGGATGGGATGGTTGTGGTGGCACTCCATTAGTGATGTCTGCCCTGGGTGGGAGATGGGAGGGTTGTGGCAGTGCTCCATTAGTGATGTCTGCCCTGGGTGTGGGATGGGATGGTTGTGGTGGCACTCCATTAATAATGTCTGCCCTGGGTGTGGGATGGGATGGTTGTGGTGGCACTCCATTAATAATGTCTGCCCTGGGTGTGGGGTGGTAGGGTTGTTGTGGCACTCCATTAGTGACGTCTGCCCTGGGCCAGAGATAGGAGGATTATGGTTACCAGTAAGATGTGTTTGAGATCCCTGGATTAGATGATCTCTCTTATCCTTTCTAGCTCTTTCTTTCCAAGAAGATGTGTTTTCACAGCTTACGAACTATCAGTGGTGGTGTGTCACAGTATAAACAGTGCCATAAAGTCTTTAGATGGCTTCCTGGGTGTCAGATTTGCTGTGCTCTAAGAAGGGAGCCAGGTGGTAAGGTTGCCTTTGTCTGGGAGGACCATGCCCTGTGCTCCTCCCACCACCACCGAGGTCACTGCCAGCAGGCTCATTGTTGGATCGGCTCACCCACCTGTCACACAGGCTGCCTTCCACGTTCTCTTTGCAGGGGCAGCGCCCACTGCGGGGATCACAGGTGCCCAGGCTGCCCGCAGGATTGCAAGTACAAGGTCTGCCAAAGAGACAGGACAAGAGGAGGGTGTCCAGCGAGAGAGCTTCAGAGTGGGAATAGCCCATCCTCACGGGAAGGCATCTCTCTGTCCTTCCTGATGCACGAGAGGACAGGAGGCAGGCTGACCCAGGAGCCTGCCCCCTGGTTTCCGCTGAGCAAAGGAAGTGACCTAGTCACTCACCTGACTAGCCAACCATCTGCCTCTCCCACCCGCCTGTCCACCCGCCTATCCATCCATCCACTCACTGCTCCATCTGTGCATCCTTCCATCCAAGATCCACATAGTCATCCTTCTATCCATCACCCCCCATGCACCTGTTCTCTCACCCACCCATCTGTCTACCCATCCATCTGACAAGACACGGCTCTTGTCCTCACAGAGCCCAGAGCCCAGTGGGGATGGACAGGCAAACAGGTGGATGCTGGACTTTGATACACGCTACAGGAGAGGGGACATAGACGAGTCCATGGCAGCACCTATGAGATGCCTGGGGTGGGGATGAAGCGGGGGGATTGTACCTCGGCTGACAAAAAGGGACGAGTAGGGCTTTGTTCAGACACAGGCCAGGGAGAGGTGGCAGTGGGCGCTGAGTGAGGGGAGAATGCTCTGGGGTCAGAGAAGTGGCGTGTGCAAAGGTCCAGAGGCCGGAGAGACACTGGAGAAGCATCCTGGTCCCCACCCAATGGCAAGTGTTACGCTGGAACCACTGGGTAGTCTGAGAGAGATCTGAGCCTCCCCTACCTTCCCAATGCCATTTCCACTGCCTTTCAAATATCCAAGAAGACTGCTGAAATTAACCAAAGCCAAATTCATTTAAAAGTACTTCTGAACTTATAACGGCTTCCGTTCTTGGTCACTGTGTATCTTCTCAATCAGGTGACAGCAGATGCGTTAGACCCCTCTTCTGCGGTCCAGGCCCCAGCAGCCCCTGCCTGTCTCTCTCCCCATCAGTGCCCCTCCCCACCCCAAGCACTGCAGACTCAGCGTCTTCCTGAGTTATGTCCCCCTTGCTATGAATGGCTTCCCTTTGCCAAGATGCCCAAAGCAGAACCTCGGGGGTCAGCCTTCATCTCTGCTTCCCCTTCTGCTCCCTGGTACCACCTTCTATCCATCCATCCAAATGCCCACCAACTCTGCCTTCTGAGGGGCTCAGGAGCCCCCCATTTGCCTCCCGCCACTCAGCCCAAGTCCACTTCCACGTGCCCTTGCTGACCATCTCCACCCACTGCCCCCACCACCCTCACCTGCAGCCACCCTCGCTGAGTGAGTGGAACCCAGGCAGGCAGCGGTCACACTTCCAGCCCGTCACCGTGGGCTTGCAGACGCAGGTGCCCAAGTCATCACACTGGAGGCGCAGGGAGCCTGGGGAGGAAGGGCACAGGGCAGCAGGGGCCCGTGGTGGTGGGTGAGGTTGCGGGGGTGGGGCGGGGCGGCTCACTCACCTGCTGGGTGGCAGTCGCAGGGCTGGCAGGGCGTCCGTGGGTTCCAGCGATAGAAATTCTCCTGGCAGCGCTCACAGTGTGGCCCAGCTGTGTGGGCGCGGCAGCGCAGGCAGCGCCCACCGTGGCCCGAGCGGCGGAAGAGCTCCCGGTCGAAGGTGCACTCCTCAGAGTGGCCGCTGCAGTTGCAAGCTGTGGGCAGGAGGCGGGGGAGGGTGTGAGTGTAAGGCTGTGGCACCTGGTAGGAGGGGAGCAGATGCCAATCAGCCTCCTTGGTGAGTGAGAAGGCAGCTGGAGGAAGGTCCAGGATGAAGGAGGAAGGTCAAGGATGGAGTTCAGGCCTGGCTTGATCAAGGATCTGGAGACCAGGTGGTTGCTCTTCCAAAATAGGACACTCTCAAGAAGAAGAAGAGGCACTGTTAATAAAACACACCCAACACAGGACCCTCCCAGGCAAGCCAGGACATATAGTCACCTGGTCATGGATCACAGACTGGCTACCTTCCAAAGCAGCAGCCTGGCTTCCCTGTGGACCCTCTAAGCCGTAATGGTGTGTGAATCTGATCCCCAGTGACCATGAGGTCACTCAGAGGCATGAAAAATACATGTCACCTTTCATTCATTCATTAATATCTTTTTTTCAAAAAGCAGTATGTATCAAGGATCAGGTCCGTCTTGGCTCCCTTGGCGAGCCCAGCATGGGGCGGACCCATGAACAGTAGGAGCCCAGTTCCTGCACACACGGTCACACTGTTTGACGGAGGACAGATGCAGCAAGCAGGTGAACGTCCTGCAGGGGAGGGGCTGTGACGGGAGAAGCAGGGAGGCTCCAGCCTTCCTGGAGGAAGTCACAGCTAAGGGGACTGAAGGGTGAGCAGGAGGGAAGTGGGAGGGCAGAGGAGGAAGGGAAGGAAAGTCCCAGGCGGAGGCGAGAGGCCCTTCGTGACACAGCCAGGAGCAGGCTTCGCCCAGGGTGGGGTGGGAGGCGGCGTCTCATGCGATGGGCTGTTGTGTGTGTGACGGGAGGGAGAGGGGTGCAGGGGCAGCTATGAGGTCAAGAGGTCAGCCAGGGCTTGATCAAGGGAGGCTGGGCAGTCAGGGTCAGTGGACTTCCCCTTGGAGCAAGAATGTGGATGACTGCAATTGTATTTGCATTTGAAAGTGGTGCAGGCAGGGGATGGGGGGTCTTAGATGCTCAGAGGAGGGGTGACTGGCTGGACCACATGTTGGCTGTGCAGAAGGACACAGCCGGGTTGGAAGGGTGTGAATGTGATCAAAATCGGGGCTCAGGGCTGCCTGGACTTGGTGGGTGAGAGGGGTCAGGCATACAGCCCAGCTTTCAGGCTGGGAGGACAGAGATGTGACCTCAGGGGTGAGGACACAGCCTTTGGTGTCCCCACCATGGAGTCACCCCCAGACTGGGAATGGTGAGTCAGCCAGCTTCCTTGGCTCCAGGAGGACTTCCTGGTGGAGGCAGGCCAGCGAGGGCAGAAGGAACTCATTAGGGCCACTGTGGCCCTGGGAAGCTCCCGCAGATAGCATCCTGTTCTGTGGAACAGACTGTCCCCTCCCTCCCCCGCCAGGTCTCTGTGTCAGCAGCCCAGGCCCAAGAGCACAGTGAATCCAGAGGCTGAGCCATCAGGAGCGCATGCGTGGGAAGACATACCTCCCACCAGTGCGGAACCAGGAGGGGTCCAATGCCCAGCGACGGCCAGCTACACTTGGGAACCCTCAGCAAGTTGGATGACTGTCGGGGGAGGGGGAGGCAGGCAGGGCTTGGGGACACAGCGAGGCTGGAGGGGGCACGCCAGGCGGGGAAGAGCTCCCAGCGGGGAAGGTAAAGCGCCACCAGCCTTTGCAGTGTGCCTCTCTGAGGTTAGGCAGCCCTGGCCACATCACACGGGTTGGGCATCCCAGGGCTGCCTGAGGGCCCACGGGAGAGGCTGGGTGGGCAGGTCAGCACCCTCCCAGGGCCTGGGGTGGCCTGGCTTTGATTAGCAGCTGCGGTTGGAGCCGTGAAAACAAAGGAACAAGTTGGGGGTCCTTTTCAGCCCTCCCACCACGCACGCCTTGACTGGGGAGACTGGGCCTGGGCGAGGGCTGAGGACAAATGCCCCATCCAGCTCTCCCTCAGCTCCTCCTGGTCCCTACGTGGGGGTGACAGCCCCAGCTGCTGCCAGCCCACCCAGAAGCAGGGCTGGGGGCTTGGTTTCCCAAGCCTGCAACCCCCCCCCCTCCGCCTCTGGCCCCCAGAGTTCCGGGACACTCACGGAGACACTCGTTGGCGGCCTCGGCCGTGCCCCGCGCCCACGGGCGGTCCTGGAAGAAGGGCAGGCAGCGCTCGCAGTCCGTGCCTGTGGTGCCGTGCTGGCACCGGCAGGCCAGCCGGCCCTCCTCGTCCGGGCCACACTCGCTGGCATGCCCGTTGCACTTGCACCTGGGGAAGGAAGGAACATGGGGGCAGGGTGTCTGCAAACTGCGGGAGGCGCCAGCACAGGAAGGGTTAAGCAGCAGATAGCCCAGCCTTCAGGGGAGCCCCTGACTCTACTGCTCAGCCGTGGAGCTTTGCATGCCAAGTCACTTCAGTCGTGTCCGACTCTTTGCAACCCCATGGACTGCAGCCCACCAGGCTCCTCTGTCCATGGGATTCTCCAGGCAAGAATACTGGAGTGGGTTGCCATGCCCTCCTCCAGGGGATCTTCCCGACCCAGGGGTCGAATCCACATCTCCTACGTCTCCTTGGCAGGTGGGTTCTTTACCACTCGAGCTTTCTTCCACACCTACTCTGGGCTCAGGGAGACAGGAACAGAGCCGACCGTAGCGGGCTGTCCTGAGTTCCGCACATGTATAAACCCATCACGACTTCACCAGCCTACAGTGATCCTACACTCGGGGTGCTACACCCAGGGGAAGAAGTCATCTCGGTCTCCTGGGGAGAGAGAGGGTGGGCCAGCTCTCGGGGCAGTGGGTGGGGGTGGGGGCAGCCAGGGAGGCCACCCCATGCCCGCTCCTTTGCGTCTGAAGGGATGAGAAGGAGACTGCCCCACACATAGGACAGCCCCCAGCTCAAGGCTCCGGTGAGGCTGTGCCTTTGAGGGCAGTCCTGGGCCTGCCCCGCCCACCCTCCCCCAGGGTCACACAGGTGGAATCAGGCAGGAACAAAGGTGTCCGGGGGATCACACAGCCTGCTCCGCTGAACCTGACCCTGTGGGACCGTCACCCCAACCCCAAGTGGCCAAACTGGGCCGCTCAGACAATGTCCATGGCTCCCGGCTCCCAGACTTCCCTGTCTCAGCCCCCAGCTGAGCAGTCAGCTCACGTCGTCTGCCTGGAGTCTCACCACCATGGTGGAGGGGACTGTAACTATCCCCATTTCACAGGAGAAGAAACTGAGGCTCAGGTCATGGCGTGACGGATGCCACGTGGCAGAGCTAGAATCTGAAGCCCGCTCTCTCCTACTCCACGCCAACCCCCAGCTCCTGGACACTCCTCTGTGGCCACTCGGTGTCTCCCCATAAGCTATGTTTCATGCTCCATCCTAAGTGGGTGCTGAAGACTCTCCAACCACTGCCAGTGGGGCACTGGCTCCTCTCTGGGAGCTCAGGGTAGGCAGGTAATGCCCAGCACTTCTGGCAGGTGAGGCGGGCACCAGGCAGTCTCGGGAGACAGCGGTCACCCATCTCAGGACAAGGGACCGCTCTCGGCCTCGACGGGATGATGCAAACACTGCCTCCTCCATGAAGCCCTCCGACCTCAAGGGAAGGGGTGAAGTTCCTGTGGGCCACTGAGGGACATAGACTGCCGGGCCACTGTCCCCAGCCAGTTGCTGGCCTGAGGGTGGTCCGGCTCTGGCAGCTGTGACCCAGATGTTCTCTGTCCCAAAGCCCCCTGACAGCGGGCGCTGCAGCTCACCACCATCCACCATCCTCGGAGGGGCCCTGCCCTCAAGCCGTTTGACTTGAGTCAAGGGTGGCAGTCGGGGTCGGGGGAGAAGGGGCACCTCACAGACATTCCCCCATTTCCCCTTCACTCCCGAGCCTCTGCCTCTGAGGGGTGCAGACGTCCCAAGTGCGGGCAGTGGACCTGTGCTCCCTTCTCAGACACTCATCTCTCTGCACCCCCTCCAAGCACCCCTGATTTCTGGAAGCCCCTGCTTCCTACCCTCCTGGGCCACCACTCCCATGTCCAGCTGACTTCCCACCCTAACTAGCTTTCAGACCCCCACCTCTCCCATCCTCTCTGCCCAATCAGCTTCTTCTTTAAAATATTTACATTTATTTATTTGGCTATGCCTGGTGTTGGTTGCAGCATGTGGGATTTTTGCTGCGGCCTATGAACTCTTAGGTGTGGCATGTGGGATCCAGTTCCCCCACCATGGATCGAACCTGGGCCCTCTGCATTGGGAGCACAGTCTTAGCCACTGGACCATCTGGGAAATTCCACAACAAACCTCTCTCTCCTCTCATCTCCCCGCTTATGCTGTCAGGGACTGGGTTGTTTAGAAATCCAATCCTCTTGCTACGTGGCCAAATCCTTAAGCAGCTTCCCACTGACTGCACAAACTTGGTCCACAGTCCAGACAAGCTGCCAGCCGTCTCTGTGTCCCCCGTTCCAGCCACAGGGTTGTCACCTCGTTCCTCAAGCCTGGGTCTCACACACTAGTTCTTTCACTGGGATGCCTGCCCCTCACCTCCTCCAGCCTCATCAGGGCTCCCTGACCTCCTGTGGGGTCCCCATCTGCAGGGTGGTCCCCCTGACCAATGGCACACCGTGCCCTGGTCTCCCGTCCCTGTTACTCTGCGGCGTGGTACAGTACAGTTCAGTTGTGTCCAACTCTTTGCGACCCCGTGGATGGCAACACGCCATGCCTTCCAGTCCATCACCAACTCCCCGAGTTTACTCAAAGTCTTGTCCATTGAGTCGGTGATGCCATCCAACCATCTCATCCTCTGTCACCCCCTTCTCCTCCCGCCTTCAATCTCAGCATCAGGGTCTTTTCAAATTAGTTAGTTCTTCAGATCAGGTGGTCAAAGAATTGGAGTTTCAGCATCAGTCCTTCCAGTGAATATTCAGGAGTGATTTCCTTTAGGATGGACTGGTTGGATCTCTTTGCAGTCTAAGGGACTCTCAAGAGTCTTCTCCAACACCACAGTTCACGGGTACTGGGTTCTAATCAGTTTGTGGGTCTAATCTGATGACTGACTGCCTGGGGCCAGAACACATCTGTCTCTTTTCTCCATTCCAAGAAGCCCGATAAGCATTTACATTAAAGATGTCACAGGTGCCTGGAAGGCCCAGTACCGGATGCCTCCATGTGAGGCAGGCCTGAGATGTCGATGATCCTTGCTTCTTGGAGAGACGAGATGCTTAAGCAGACAACGACAACACACAGTGACTGAAGCTTGAGCAGTATGTGGGCCAGGACCAGGCGTCCTGACCCCCATGAGAAGCCTGGAAGTACAGTGACTCCTCCCACAGCGACCTTTCCAGGTCACGGGCGGAGGGGATTTGGAGCAGCCGGAACCATTCCTCCTGTGCAGATGCCTCAAAGCCTTTTTCAACAACGCGAATGTCCCTGGGAAACCCTACTGTACCCAAGTTTACAAGGTTTGGGGAAGAATGGGGTTGATCGGCTCCATCGGTAATAAGCTCGTGAATGCTGCTTAAAGAAGTGAAGCTGAAAGTCTGGGGTCCCAGGCCTGCTCGAGGCCACTGTAAACCAGCCTTACTTGGAGCACGCGTCCCATGGAACAGTGGGTGGGCAAAAAACGTAACAGGCTCTGTGTGTTAGACGGGAGCGTGGAACACTGCTGCACACAGGCCATGTGGCATGAATGAATGAGTGCACTTGTGTGATGCCCCAAAAAAAGGAAGGAAAGGAAGTGGGAGGGGCCGCCAGGCAGAAGGAGCTGCAAGTGCAAAGGGCTGGCGCGTCCCACGGGTGGTGCAGAAACACGGCTCATGGGAAAAGCAGCGGGAGGGGTGGGGGAGGCGGGATGCAGCCAGTCGTGAAGGTCTTGAATGCTGGGCCCAGGGGACCAGGCTCTGGCCTCTCCCCAAACCCCCCGTCACTCAGAGCACCAGAAATGGCTTCTTTACTGTCCACAGTGGCTCAGACGGTAAGGAACCTGCCTGCCAGTGCAGGAGACCTGGGTTGGATCCCTGGATGGGGAAGATCTCCTGGAGAAGGGAATGGTTCCCCACTCCAGTATTCTTGCCTGGAGAAGTCCATGGTCAGAGGAGCCTGGTGGGCTACAGTCCATGGGGTCGCAAAGAGCCGGACGTGACTGAGCGACTCACGCTTCCCCTTTTCACTTTTTCCTCCCTCCACGGCAGCCACCCTTGTCTGCACCGCCACCCTGCCTGCCACCTACCTGCCGCCCACCGAGAAGTCCGACACGGCGTAGTAGTAGGACTGTAGCACCTTGGGGTCCTTGAAGATGTCATCCCCAAATGTGTTGAGCCGGTCCAGGGAGATGAGGAGCTCCGTGCTGGTGACCCACTCCTGCGGGACAAGACGGAAAGCAAGGGCGCCATCAGCAGTGTTTGCTTCCAGGGTGTGCTCCCACCCTGCTCTGCTGGGAGGTCCAGCCTGCGGCCCAGGGGTGGTGGTGGCGGCGGTGGTGGGGTCTCCTGACACGCCCAGACAAACCCCGAGAACACTGCAGAAATAAGAAGCCTGTGCTTTGAGGTCATGTCAGCCTGGGTGCCCAGCCCCGTCCTGACTCTGCAACTTTGGGAAAGTAGCTCAGTGTCTCGGAAC
Organism: Neotragus moschatus; assembly: GCA_006410615.1. Taxonomy (NCBI): domain Eukaryota; kingdom Metazoa; phylum Chordata; class Mammalia; order Artiodactyla; family Bovidae; genus Neotragus; species Neotragus moschatus. Next base: position 3,796 of record SJYA01003954.1, on the reverse strand, counting down.
CTCCACGGCCTTCCTATCTGTGAAGTGGGACAAGGGATAACGTGGGTCCCAGGAGAGTGATTGAGGAGGAAGAGCCAATGTCAGCGGCGGGGCGTGGAGTCCACCACGTGGCCGAGGTGCCGGGTGAAGGCCTGGAGCAGCCCTTTTAAAACCGTGTCACGCGCGTCCCCTGACTCCTCCCAGTAGAACCGAACTGCCACCCTAGAGGTCAGCCAAGGGAGGGCGCGTCCCAGAGCCCTGGGTTTACAGGCTTCTCACCGGCTAAGGAGCAGCCTCCCACCGACAAGGCCCTTGCCCCAGGTGACATGTCTCACCAGAACATAGCCCCATGAGAACAGGGACTCGGGGTCCTCGTGACATCCCCAGCCCCAGGCTCTGCCTGGCCCAGAGCAGACAACGTGGTAAATGCTTGCTGATGGCGGGAGGAGAGGCTTCCCCCTGGAAGAGCTGGCGGGGACGTTGGGGAGAGCCCACGTGAAGGCTGATGAAGGCTGACATTTTCATCGGCCTGCTGTCACAATCAGAGGTGGCTCCAGCTGAATGTTAATCACCTTTTTAATTCAGCCCAGGAGCCCCTGGTTTAGCAATCAGGCCCATCAGGACAGGAAATGAAGTCCTGGCAGAGTCTTGACTTCTCACCCCAGCATGACTCAGGCCAGCAGGCCTCCCCGGTCCCCCTCGGGCTCAGCAACTCTCAAGCCCGTGACATGGGGCCCAGGACCTCTGCCTGAGGATGCTTCAGCCAGGGAGGAGTTCTGGCACCAGAAAACTTCAGAAGGCACCTCAGCGCTCGGAGGAGTTTGTCAGCTCCCCCGGGGGAGTCACTCTCTGAATCACTTCCCAAATGTCAGTGTGCATTCAGGGATCGGGTTAAAAAGCAGCTTCTGATCAGAGGTGGGGCCTGAGACTCTGTATTTCCACACGTGCCCAGGTGTTGCTGATGCTGCTCGTCAGTCCCTGGAGCAGCTGAGAAGCAAGGGACAAGGCCGGGTGGGAAGCCAGCAGAGCACAGCTGATGCACTAAGAGCCTTCTTTGTCTGGAGACAGTGCAGCAGAGAACGCAAATCACTGCTGTCCAAGCTGGAAGGTGCAACAGCTGACACTTACTGTGTGGTTATGACTTGCTGCTGCTGCTGCGAAATCGCTTCAGTCGTGTCTGACTCTGTGCGACCCCACAGACGGCAGCCCACCAGGCTCTCCTGTCCCTGGGATTCTCCAGGCAAGAACACTGGAGCGGGTTGCCATTTCCTACTTCAATGCATGAAAGTGAAAAGTGAAAGTGAAGTCGCTCAGTCGTGTCCGACTCTCAGCGACCCCATGGACTGCAGCCCACCAGGCTCCTCCGTCCATGGGATTTTCCAGGCAAGAGTACAGGAGTGGGGCGCCACTGCCTTCTCTGGTGGTTACAACTTATGTCCTCACAATAACCGCATGGGGAGGGTTTATTCTCAGCCATGTTTCACAGATGATAGATGGAAGGACCTGATGCAAAGCGTTCACTCATGGGAAAAGACCCCGAAGCTGGGGAAGACTGACGGCAGGAGGAGAAGTGAGCGGCAGAGGATGAGATGGCTGGATGGCATCACTGACTCAATGGACTTGAGTTTGAGCAAACTCTGGGAGAGAGTGACATAGTGAAGGACAGGGAAGCCTGGTGTGCTGCAGTGCATGGAGTCGCAAAGAGTCACGACTTAGCAACTGAACAACATGACCCAAGAGACTGAGGCTCAGAGAAGGTAAGCACTGTGCTTCCAAGTTGCAGGGCTGGTGCACGAGGAGCTGGGGTTCCTGTTTGACCCCCCGGGGTCCCAGCTTTAGCCACTAGGTGTCCCGCCTTCCTGCATCTAACCGCAATGCCCTCATCATATCAGTGGAATCCAGAGGGCAATGACCCACCAAGGTCTCGGCCTGCAGTGGCCCTCCTCTGGGTTCCTGCATCTGCCCTGCAGCCTATGACCTGCTCATCGGTCTGTGAAGACAGTGACCACGAGAACAGCATCAGACTCTCCCTGAGACACCAGGAAGGGAGCTGGGAGAGGGAAGGGGAATTTACTCCCTTAGCCCAAATTGTACAGGTCACGCCCTGCAGGTCACTTCTGGGCAAACTGGGGACCCTGTGTGCACACGCAATGGGCTTCTGCAACTTCTGCAATGGCCCGGTTAAAACTGCAAGTGGGCTCTCGCATTGATTTTGGACAGACCTGGGGGCCAGAATGCAATGGGAAGTAGCAGGAGGCGGGAGCTCTGGCTACAGGCAGCACCCTGCAGAGGGTCAGCCTTCTGCCCCAGGCCTGAGGCCCCCTCCACGGGGGATGGAGGGATCCAAGACGCAGCAGTCACACGAACACATCCTTCGTTGTTGTTCGGTCGCTCAGTTGTGTCTGACTCTTTGCGGCCCCTGGACTGCAGCACACCAGAGTTTCCTGTCCTTTACTATCTCCAGGAATTTGCCCTAACTCATGTTCATTGAGTTGGTGATACCATCGAACCATCTCCTCCTCTCTTATCCCCTTCTTCTCTTGCCTTCAATCTTTCCCAGCATCAGGGTCTTCCCAAATAAGTTGGCTCTTCACATCAGGTGGCCAAAGTATTGGAGCTTCAGCTTCAGCATCAGTCCTTCCAGTGAATATTCAGGACTGATTTCCTTTAGGATGGACTGGTTGGATCTCCTTGCAGTCCAAGGGACTCTCAAGAGTCTTCTCCAACACCACAATTGATTACATCCTTGGGTACCCCCACCCCACATGCTCCCAGTCCTTAGAGGAAACACCACCCTGGGGGCGCCCAGAGGGGAGAGAAGGGGAGGGCGGCCTAGCCTTTCTTTGTCTCTGACCTTGGTTTCTTTCTCTGACCTCGGTTTCTGCCTGGGGGGCCGCAAGGGGCTCATTTCTGCAAAGGCTGTTTCCCGTCAGGGATAACATCCAGGACACACGAGGCAACAAGACAGGGGACCCTGCTGCCAAGATGGCACAGATGCAGGTGGACTGACTGTCCCATGGGGTGCTGACGCCGGTGGGGCCAGACACCTGAATGGACTCAGACGGCGAGATAGGGGACCTGGTGCACACCCACGGCCACAGCGCTCTGCCATGGAGGTGAGATCAATGAGCTTCTACAATCTCATCTTCAGTGGGTAAATAAGCATCTCTTAAAGGTCACTCACTCCGCTGGCAACCTTCTTGTTGACTGTCCAAGGTGGCAGCAGCCAGCCCCATGGGGCCAGTAATTAAAATTCATTAAAATAAAATAGAGTCGAAAATTCAGTCCCTCAGTCATCCTAGTCACACTTCACGTCTTCTTATAGACACACGTAATTCGTGGCAAACCCCACCGCACCATGCAACTTGGGATCATTTTCTTCTGTCACTGCAAGAAGTCCTGTGGCATAGCTCCGCCTGGCAGCACGGAAACCACGCCTCCACGAGTCCAAACTCAGGTGCTTTGCATGTTTTCCTTTCGCCCTCGTCACAGCCCTTGGGGACACACGGGGCAGGCAGGGCCATCCATCCGAGTGGGGAGCTCTGGCAGGGGCTCCAGCTAGGAGTCAGGGCACTCAGGACCCTTCCACCCACCCGCACGGGCCCCTGGAAAGTCCCTTCCCCCGCTCTGAGCCTCCGTTTCCCCAGGGGAAGGGGGTTAGCTGAGTTGGTGGCTGTCACATGGCACCCTCTTCATCTCTTTCATTATCAGCCATTCACAAACAACAAAAGCTTCAGGCACAACAAAAGCTTCTGTTGTTTAGAATCTAAAAACCAAGGGATCTTGAAGAGCTCCCCTGTGTCCTCCTGCCCTTTCA
>SJYA01003953.1:4246-24161 GCA_006410615.1 Neotragus moschatus | reverse complement strand
GAGGAATACACCTTTTCACTGGGCTTGCAAATACTCATTCCTGTGAAGAGGCTGCCCGCGCATTTGGTACAACGAGCTGACCACGTCGGGTTTAGACCGCCGTGCCGTGAGGATGTGGCACAAGCGGGCACTTAGCTTTGGAGAGAGAAAGGCTTCCAAGCTTGCTCCGGCTACCGTTTAAAGTACGCAGGCATGTTGACGAAGTGCGACGGTCGCGAACTTCTAGAGACGGGCTCCGTGAAAAATCGCCGGCTCCTTCTGCACGGCAGTACCTGCGGTGCTGGTGAATATGGTGGCGTGCGCAGACGGCGTAGGAGCGGCGCACTTGTTTGTTTGCGTCGGGCCCCATGCGCCAGGCAGCGTGGAAGATTGTTACCAGTCGGGGGCCCAAGCATGAGACGTTTTTGGCGTCTCTGCAGGATAAGGAGAGCGTAGGGGCTTCCGTATGCGCAGACAATCCCCCCGTCCACGTGGACAGCAAGCCGCAAGTGACACGGTCTCTTCCTCGTTTTCGTCTCATCCTGTGCGAGAAGGAGCCGCTGTAGACAATCCGCCTCTGCGGCCGCCACGGCACTGCTACGATAGTTAGAGGGTACGCAGCTCATAACATCCGCTTTCTGCACGGAGACAATTCGTTGCACCTTGTGACACAGGTCATGCCTGTGTGCAGCGAGTAACTCTGCAGAGGCGCGGCCCATGAGCTCGCGCACGAGACGCAAGCCTTAACTTTCAAGTCCGTGCAAGCGTTGTCGACGCACAGGGGTTCTCTTGAGATGCAGGCCCACAACGCTGCGTTCACTGGACTTCAGGTGGCTTCGTCGTTGGGGCAGGACGCGAGACAGAAACGTGTGTAGGTGACGGAGCACACACCTTCTGGAGGAAGATGTGGAGGGTTATTTCATCGACGCGGTAAGGCGCAATCTTGGTTGTGACCCCCGGGGCGCTCCAGGCGGGCCGACGCCGAGGATATAATGGTCACAGTAGGAGTAGTGCTTGTTCTGGAGAAGCCGTCATGCGAGTACACGTCCTACTAGTGACAGTGCGTCTGAAGTGGCAGCCGCAGTACAACGACACGCCTACACAGAGTATGAATGCTTCTCGCCGTAACAGTATTAGCAGTATAATGGCGCAGAAACGGCGTAGATGGTTCTCGAGGCGACCGCACTTCAAGAAGGCACAAGCGAACTTGTGGTCGTGGGAGTCCCGGTAGCGGCGATGGAAACAGTGGTAGTTCTACTTCGTCGCAGGCGCATAAACAAGCTACGTTACGGATACGTTCGCTGATAGTGATGCTGACAGCGCCGCTACTACAGCTACAGCAGCTACTACCACGTGTAGTGGCAATTCTAAGGTCTTGGAGGGCACCTTCAGGAGTACCAACAACAACAGTAGCGCTGATGGGTGCGTCAGCACGAGTACGTAGTTCCGTTGCGGCGGAAGCGGGAACGACCCTGATAGTGCTCGTGTAACATTTATGACCGTACTGGAGTTTGTGAACAGTAACAGTGGCAAACTGCTAAAGTGGGTGCGCTCCCCTTTATCAGCCAGCTGTCAAGATAAGTATCTGGTGTGCTACAGCAGCCGCAGCATGGCTGCGGTAACGAGAAGCTCCCAAGCATTATGGCGGCAACTGGCTGCCGCAGTATTCGTTGCTGCACAGATTTTTATAGCGGCGCAGCTGACGAGGCGTAAGCGGGGCCTGCGGTGCGTGCCACTCGCCGTCCTCGCCGACGACATTGGCCTCCGAAAGTATAGCTGGGAGCAGGCCGGTGGCCTGCAGCAATATGCTCGTACAGGGACTTCTGAAATAATACGGGTGGACCCTGATGGATCCCCGCTGGCAGGATCTTACAGGGTGAGCCGGCGGCGCATGCTCGCCGCGGATGTGGCCCCATGGTAGTCGCACGACGGCTCCACGAAGAAGCTCCCTCCGGTGCGACTTCTGGAGGCCGGCCAAAGTCGTCCACACCGCTCCATGAGACATGACTACCAGCATTCGTCAGGAGCAAAGGTAGCGGTGCAGGGCGGCGAAGCGTAAGCAAAGCCCAGAAGTTGGTGGAAGAGTGCAAAAGGACATACGCTCTTCACAATACAGGAACGTAATGCGGCAGTTCCTCCAGCGGTGTGCTCCACTTTCTGTTGCCGCGCGCACAGCGCGCCATTAGTAGCCTGCGCGTCAACATGAACCGGTTTCGTGAAGAATTCTTTCGCCCCCGTCCTTCTATGACGCCACCCACAGCGCTACGCTAGCGCGCAAAGCTTTTCGAATAAATTAAGGCAGCATACTCCCCATTACCATCTTCATACTCAGCGCGAGACACGCAGAACAGAGGAAAGGTGCTTAGGCTGGCGAACATTGACCCTCCCACCCAAGCGCTGTATCTTCTTTGGCTATCTGCAATTATATTGTAGGGAGTCGAATCCGCCGGTTCAGAACACAACAGCTCCCCTAGCAGCCTGTCAGACAGGCCCCGAAGGAGCGAGGAGCCACCTGCTAGGACAACGTTTTGTTTCATGTCCGACTGGAATTCCGTGTCGGTGGCGGATATGGCTGCGTAGACAAGGCCTTGAAGCGTCTCCCTGCTTCGCAGCTCACTTTGAAGCAGCCGGGGAACATCTGGCGCCGACAAGAAATCTTCCACTGGTATCGACGAATCAAAAAGAACCTCTGCCGGCTCGTACCGGAGCCTTTGATTGACCTGCGGCGCATCCGTACTCACACTGCACCAGCTCGTCCCGAGAACTGGCTCGCGAGCACGCGACGATATGTAGTGTGCAGCATTTGACGNGCGCCGACAAGAAATCTTCCACTGGTATCGACGAATCAAAAAGAACCTCTGCCGGCTCGTACCGGAGCCTTTGATTGACCTGCGGCGCATCCGTACTCACACTGCACCAGCTCGTCCCGAGAACTGGCTCGCGAGCACGCGACGATATGTAGTGTGCAGCATTTGACGCCTCAGCTGTAGCGAAGTCTCTGTCGTGAACCCGTCCACTGTCGTGAACCCATCCACTGTCGTGAACCCGTCCACTGTCTCGGGCACTGCTCTCATGTTCTTTGGGACATCGAGCGAGCGAAATCACGACGAACATGACACTATGTGGGGAGGCAGTTCTAAGTACTGCGCGAGTCAGCCCGAACAGCTTACTTCTATCACTGAACCGTCCGGGAGTTGAAAGGCCCGGTCCTCAAAGGTTGACGTATCCGCGCTTCGCAGCTGAGTATGTAGATCAGGCACTGCCACGGAACATAGTTTGTGCTTCATCTCTTCCTTCACTTCAGCATTACTGAAGTACAGGGAGCCATGGAGCGACGGGGTCTGTCGAAGGATCTGATTGAGAGCCGCACTCACGGCGCCGCCTACACAAGCAGGGCTGGCAGGCAGCAAAGAAGCGCCGTTCTGTACTATTGTACCAGCCGTGCCTGCCGTATGCGGTGTCGTTATGTTTGTGCATAAAGGGAGCCAGGAAGGGGCGTTGCTCACCAGCGCGGAACATTCTGAAGGTAGAATAAGCAAGTGGAAAGCCCTCGAAAACCGGTGTAGCGCTTGTAATGCTCTCTCCAATTTCCACGACAAGCCCTCGGGAGCGCCCTGCGTCCGTGAGAGAAACAGAGAGCCCATTCCAGGCGCATTGTCAAGAGGAAGACCAGAATTGCAAATAAGGACAGTAGGACTTTGTGCAGGGGATCCCTGCAAGGCAGACCTGCGCACACCTGTAGAAAACAAAGAGAGCGGCCCTGGCGGCATCAGCGCGAGACGCTGGCAACGGAATTTCTCGAAGAGCACCTCCACCATCCACTCTAGCGTGACAGGCGGGGTCAGCGGCGGATATGTGGCAAGCATAGTAAGGTTGTTCGCATCTGTTTGGACATGGTTCTCCAGAATAGGTTCCCAGAGCTCTTCTAGTGCCTCTCTGTCTACAATCATTCCATGCTTTATCGGCGTCGTCACTATCCGTTCTGAAAAAGCAGACGCGAGACGAGGACGCAGCTCACACACATTAGGGTGCGGATGACCCCGGATTGAAACGACTTCGGCTCTGTATGCAATGCGGATGTTGTGGTCTCCTTAGAGGCAGGACAGACCTGGGTCATGAGCTTTCCACGCCTCTTTGCCAAGTAGCACCTCTGTTGTGACTTGTGGCCTGTCCTCCGCAGGCCCATCATCTTCGGAGTCGCGCCTTCTCTGAATGGTAACCTTCAAGGCCGGGACTACGCTGCGAGGCAGGTCTTCCCCACAGTATCCTACTTTGAATGAATGCGAGCCATTGTCGATGACAACGGCGTCGCCGTGATCTAGTACGCAGTCTAACATCGGGAATGCGATTTCCGCACGCGCACCCGCGTGGACGACCGAGAATTCAACCTGTAACTCCTGCTAGCGCCAGACAGGAATACTACTTTAGACGCCTCTTCCAAGTCCCTTACGCGGTCGGCTGTTTTCCCACTCTTCTCTCGCGGTCGAGCTCGGCACGAGCTTCGGAAAAAGACCCTACGTTTCATCCATCTCGCGGAAACCTCGGTACAAACCGACCGGTGCTCGGGCCTCTGAAAGAGCTCAGGCTCCGGTGTGAGCGCAGGACGCACGTATTGCCGGCGACACAAAAGGACTATGGGGCTTTCAGGCCGCCAGCGTGTGAAACTCACGCGTGGGAGCGCGCAGTTGTCGCGTATGTAACCTCGTTGCACGTAGCGTCGGGACGCGCGGAGCAGGCAATGGTAGAGCCCCCACAAGCGCGCATGCCGACGCCACGGAAGTCATTATCACAGAGCGTCTCTCTCTTTTTACCCCAAAATCAAATGTGAGTCTTCCAGAGTGACTCCAAACATGCGCGAGGTATTCTGGGCGGGGCCACCGCGCCATCTACAGGGTGGGGCTCTAGGTTGCTCTTGTTCATGTGACACAGTAACGCTGCAAGCGGTTCCGCAGATGGTGTGCGAGATTTCGAGTGTTCACCTACTCACGGCTCTCAAGCACTCACTATTTGCTGCGTTGTTGCATGTACGACTCCTGTCTTTTTGAATGCGCTTCAGCCGGTTCTAGCGCACATACAGAAAAGTCACAGTGCATGCTGGGTGACACCACACACAGACAGCCTGCCACGGCGCAGCAGAGACTGCATCGTACAGACCTGCACAATGTTCCTGTGCTTAATGACTGACTACCAAAGAGCGGCGGACTACACGCACAGCGTCGCTTGGGGAATCAGTGACGTTAATGCGGAATGAGTACGCTCTGGCCAGAAAGTGACCTTCCAGGTCACTGACGACCTGCAAGGGAACCTCGACGGTTGCGCCAGCGATTTTCAATAGGACACCCTCTTCTGCGGGGTTTAGACACTTGCCGGCAAACAGCTTTACCAGCAGGAAGAGACGCAAAGCCATGCCTCGTGAAAACCATTTACAAAGAGACCGCCTAGTGTTGAAAGGAAACCCGATATGGTGACGTGCCGGGTGCCTGGCGTGCCAGGATCCTATACTCTAACACGAGAGCGCACTGAACTTCTGTCGGCGAAAACAGCTTTCAGCCGCCAGTCAGATAACCTTTGGTCACCACACAGATAGCTGAGCGCTTTATCCCGGTCCACGGCGTCACAGCTTCTGCCTGAGATAGTCCACCGGCTCTCGCGCCGGAGGAGTACTTGGGTCGGCGTTATCGCTTTTACGGCGGCTGAGGGTGTGAGACCGATGGCGTGACGTGCACGGCAATCTTGCGCACGACATATTTTAAGTCTCAAGCTTGTCACCTCAGCTTTCCAAGTGCATTCTAGCTGCGGCTGGCAGACCGAGAGCCGTTCGAAACGCGCACAGAAGCAGTGTGTGGTTCAGGGCGATGAATTTGGAGGAATGCACGATCGAAATACAGCGCTCCACCCTACGTCAGTGCGTGCAGTTTTCGGGAAGGCGGTCGAGCGGCGGGTCGTGGTCGTCGGAAAAAAGATAACGCGGTGAAAGCTACGCTGTATTGAGGAGCGCGCCCAACGTCGATCCAACGTAGTTGAGCCGGGGTCGTGTCCGCCGGTCTCGGTGCGTTGTTAAGTGACCATCGCAGGATGAGTACAAGCAGTGTGCATGTTGCATGCCATCTTCTGGGCGATCTTACTCGGGGATTTTGCGTCTTCTTCTGCTGCGGTTGACGTGCAGAATCCTACTGCGCTGTACAGTGGTTCCCGTAGTCGTGGCCCCTTGCGCAAAGTGTCTGCGTGCGCGACCGAGCGGCACATGGGCAGGTGAACGAAGGCGGAAGCCGGGGTCTTCGAAATGCAGGCAGTCGCTCACTGCCATCTGCCGTACGCGTCTTTTTGATCCTGTCCCGGTGGTATGCTTTTGAGGGTACGCGCACGTGGCTGTGCGCATTTTGGGTGCCGATGTCCTTCCCGCCTCCGCAAGCGAGCAGCCACCTGGACTTCACGTAGACAAAAGCCATCGTGTAATGCTGCCCCAGGGTGCCCCACGCGTCAGGAGAAGACGCGGTGCGCACCACAGCACAGCTCTGGCAGTTGGGCTGGTGCTCTCTCGAACGGCGGAAACGGCGAATACCTCTTCCATAGAAGCCGGGAAGCCCGGCGGACGCTTCAGAGAGGCGCGCACGACTCGTTCCTCACAGTCCCCCCACCGCCAAGCTGGCGTACATATATATATATGTATATACATATGTGTGTGTGTTGCTGAGCAAATGTGTGATTAGCATGCAATATTGCGTCATACAGTACCCCACGCGGATTTCTCTTCTGGTGTGCATGTGCACGAGGACGGCGCAGCCATCATCAGAAGTAGAGCACTCTAGAACAACAGCTGTCGCTGTACAGTTCCTTTATATGGGGCTCTAACCGGACACCGTGTGCCATTTCAAAAGGGGCTTTGCACGACGATGTAACCCGAAGAGCAGCCTACCACGTCGAGCAGAAAGGGGAGCTGCGCACAATGTCGAGGGGGCGCCAAAGTCAACCCGAGCAGTCTTACTCTCTCTACGGCGGCACACGAGGGTTGGCAGCATTCTGTTCTTGATGGTTGTCGGCTTTGCAAGCCGTCGTGATGCCACCGCCGTACATCTACATGTGGAAGGCCTACGCATTGCCAAGGCTCGGAGGAGTCTAGGAGCAGTTCTGCGGAACGTTATGGATGTTCCCTAAATCGTGGAACACCAGCTAGTCACGACCTGAGTGCTCGCAGCGGAAGGTACCACGGCCACTCTTTCGCCGTATTACCTATCACGCTGCAGCGACGTATGGTACGAGCCGGCGCGTATCGCAGTGCTGAGACGAAACAGGGCCTTTCGAGGCCGCGCGTGTGTTCGGCGGGTGGGAGACTGAAAGTGGTTTTGAACTTGCAGTGGACGAGATGCATTGAACCAGCGTACACGAACGAGCAGAGCTCGCATTCCTTTCTAACTGACGAGCAGCCTGCGCCGACACTTTTTTGGGCTATTGGCGCGCTACAGTACTCACGCACGCGTGCAAGATAGCGAGGCGGGCGGGTGATCTGTGAGTTTCCGCCGTGCTAGAGCCTCTCGGCACTGCCCGAACGTGACACTGCCTCCCGGCGCGGCGTCAGCACGTCGGTCACAGAGTATCCACATCGTGCCCCTATTACTCGGTCACATCCTCAACTACGCTTCCGAGAGGGAATTTACTGGCGCTGGGGAGCTTGGTCACGTTTGCGCGCGCTTGGGAAGAACCTGTATCCTGTACTTGAGGGCACGCTGCCAGGACCAGCGCGTTGGGACTTCGTGGGCGTTCTGAAACGCAGCTCGTAGCTGGGCTGTGCGAATTACACGTCTGGCTGGAGCCTCGGTCGCTACCCCACGTCCCAGGCGCATGTTATCCGAATGTCGCCCCGATCATGCTCATACGGCATCACTGTGCTGCAGGGTAGAAGGCCGGAAGCGTGCTGAAAGCGGCAGGACGATCACCGGCTTGGGCGAGACCCCCTAATACATGTGCGGCCGCCGGATCATGAGTTCTGAACACGTTTGGCTGCGCCAACATAGTTTGCAACTCGTCGTGATAGCGTTCAAATAATGCTCGCACGCGCCCCCTAGGGCGCGCTCGTCCCGCACAGGCGGATGCTCGTCTTTGGCATCTCCTGTAGTGTCCGCCGCCTCTTGCGCAGGCACCCAGCTGCAGCATAGTGCCCCCTGAGCGAGCCGCTGGCAGTTACTTCGAAGTACAGAGTAGCATTTGCGGCTTACGCCCACTCCGCCGGCCTCAGTGTGGACGCCGGCACACTTATCCAGCGAACTATCCGCGACCGGCCTTCGGCCTTCGAAGCTGGGAAGCCTGTGTATCCTTCGCCCAGTTTCCTCATCGTGATGCAGGAAGTCCCGGCAACTGGCCGGCCGTACGAGGTACGTCGCCAGTGTTTCGTTACCGCGCGAGTCTCCGGCTTACGGATAGACAAGAAAGGGGCGCGTGAAGGTCACGACGACTCGAGGGTACTACTCTGAACCAATGAGGCTGGTGGCGTCTTGCAACTACTAGCGGCTGCGAACGTGGCAGCGGCGCTGCCTTGGTGCTAAGCGACCCGGCTTGCCGCGTCTTGAGGCTGCGAGCAGGGCCGTGGCTGGCAGGTCGCGGCAGCTACCTTTGGGATTCACAAGTGTTAATGTTCCACGCTGCGGACGAGATGCTAACAAATGCCAGCCTTGATCTTAGCTGCATTATTTCTGGCATACTACTTGTGCAGCAGGGTGTTCATTGCACTTGAATCACTGCCAGCCACCAGGGCCCCGGTCGCTGGCGGGCAGCCGCCCGAGTGCCTCAGACGACTTCTTCTTCTGTTGCAGTCCTGTGGGCTGGACTGGCTGCTCCCAAATAAGCGTCATTTGGAGGCGGCTTACCTTAACCTGCCGTGTACACCCCGTGAACAGCGTCAAATCTCAACCCACTGATGCCCACGCTGGGCGCAAACAGGGAGATTTGAACACTGCACAGCTCTCCCATGCGCCGACGTGCACGAGGGATTCACTGCAGAGACGTCTTCGCATGCTTTGGGCCGCGCAAAAGACGCGCCTCAGGCAGATGCTACCACTTGGTGTGCGCTTTTGACGGTCTGGTCTCTTGTACTTCCACGCTACCGTGCCACAACTGTCGCTGAATGCGACCGCGTCCCTCCCTGTTCTTCGTGAGACGCCTTCGACTCTTCTTCGCCGTAGGACAGCCACTGCTTATACGGTAGATAGTGAGCTAGGGGGACACGCCGTTGCTCAGCGTCTTCTGTCACCCGTGTATGCTAGTTGCGAAAACGTAAGAGCGGGGTCAAATTGACTCACTCAAGCAGTTTGAGAAGAAACATCTTTCCCCGTTGACCACGCAGGGCATACTTCATCAGAGCGTCAGAAGAGACCACGGCCCGCGCACGGTCCATATAATATTGTTACCTCGTAACCAGCTATGCTGCTGCGCTCGCAGAACAGAACTGCGCTGGCGACACAGCAGCAAAATTTTGATTCAGTGAGCCCTGCCGCACGAAGAAGTAGCGGCGAGGCGCACAAAACTTTTGTTGAAGCACTTCTGCATAAGAGGTTTTCATTTTTCCTTTCCACGCCGCGTAGGCGTGTTGCTGGCCGTCTGCAACGCGTTGTTCAAAAGAATGTGCGCGCTGCTATGGCCCACTGCCGCGTAGCCGAGCCAGCGCTCTTTGCCGCGCGCACTTTCTCTTCACAGTGCAGGCGCACGGCGTCAACGCTACGAAAACCGGGTCCGACAGTCTTCTGGAATAGACCGCGCTTGTTGCTGAAGTGTCACAGGCCGTGTACGCAGGAGCTGGAGAAGAACTGGAGAGAATCAGCATAGGAGTCCTCCACGTGGACTCTGCTGCCGATGGTCAACTTTTGTGCTTACTAAAACCCTGACCTGACGGCGGAGCAACAGTCTGCGCGTACGGCAATCTAAGAACAGCGGAACTACTGCGTTGTCTTGCCGTCCTCCCCGCGCGCACCCTGTCGTTCATCCTTCTGCTGGTCTACAGCCACTCTTGTCCTTACACTTTATAAATTCACTTTTGTGTGCCCCGGATCCGGAGCCCCTGACCTTTGATTGTCTCAACTATCTTCCAGGTACCAGACGTGCGGACTCATCCGGAGATACTGTGCCGTGCTTGGAAAGTTACTGCTGGACGGCGCTGCGCGCTATCACGCTACGTCGAGAAAAACGAGAGTAATGTAGAACACCCCCAATCTGAATCCTGTGTGGACTGTTCTGCTAAGGCTCGTGCTACGTGTAAAGCACGCGCTATTCGTGCATGCAGGACGCTGGTGCTTCTCCACGCTCCACGAGTTGGACCTCTCTCGACGTTGAGGAGGCTCCACGCCAGCGGTGGCCGTGTACTTGTTCACAGCCGGGGGTGCCTGTGGAAGCTCCGGTGAAAAGCTGGACGGACGACGAGTTGTGCACCTTGACACAGGAGAGAGAGTGCGCTTGAGAGGCGTACGTCAACAGTGTGCTACGCGCGGATTTTGCATTCAGTATGCGCAGCTGCCGCGGACGATGCCCACGAGTCTTCCGCGGTGCGCACATGTTTGTCTTTGAGGTGGCGAAATTCTGTCGTAAGGGAGAACGAAGGTAGGTGTGTCCCGTGCTGTGGGATACCTGCCGTCGTGCGGAGACCATGGTCGAGCGGGATCTCACTGAAGATAGAAGCGGGCTTATGCCTGAGGCGCGCAAGCCTCTGTTGCGCCTCGGCGAGCAGGGAGGGGAGGAGGCACGCACACAGTCTCACGTGTCCCAAGGAAGCTCGCAGAAAACCCGCCGGAGTGATCCTCTAGGCCACGCACACGTAACTGAACACGGCTTTGCTCCAGCCAGTGCTCAACAGCCGTCGTTACCGAGCGGCGGGTAGACGATAGCAGGCGACGCGGGCCTACAAATCAACAGATTCGAACCTGCGCCGGACATGTCCGGTACCGGGGGCCGCAGACAGCTTGATTTTACTTCTGGGTCAGTCTAAGTCAAAGGACTGATACATGCTCCATTTACTCTTCCTGCTAAAGCTGCGCATGCTGACGAAATCGTGGAGGTCGGCGAAGCGCCCGCTGCTAACCAGAGAACAGCAGCGGCACCGGGTGGAGGGACAAGCCACCCGCCGTCCCGGTGCGGAACAGAAGGAAAGAAATCTACAACGAGCATACCGGTTAAACGACGATGTTCGCAGGAAGCGGAGACAGCAGTCGCGGAGACGCAGGGCGAAGAGCACGCGGTGACGCTGACATCGCGTGGGGGACAAGCCAACCACGGCGTGGTGGCCAATCAGAAAACGAGAATTCTAAAATGAATGAGCCAGAGCGAGGACGATGTTCACAGGACGCCGGGACAAGACCGGGGATCAGGCGGGAAGAGCAAGCGGTGGCGGCTGCGCTGCGTGGAGGGACCAGACAGCAGCCACGTGGTTGCAGTTTAGAAGAAAAGGAATCGAGAGGGGACGGACTAGATCAAGGATGCCTGCCAGAGGCGAAGGCAAGAGCTGGAATCCCGCGTGAAGCGCTGGCTGTGGCGCTGAAGCGCCGTGCGAGCAAGCAGCCTTGCACACTATTCCCTACGGGAGCAAAACAGAAGGAAGCACTTAGGCCAGCACACAATAAGCTTCGAAACGGCGAAGCGAGGAGTCCAGTGGCAGATAAGGTCCTAGAGGAACCTACCGCGTACCTGCCGCACACTGCACCAGGAGGCCACAACCCTTTCCCCCTCCCTTACTTGACATCCGCAGACTCTCTTGAATGCAGTGGGATTAAACACGTCCACCAACAGCCACCCAGTCAGCCGACCGGGCGCCCTCAAAGCGGCGCTGTTTCCGCGGAATCCCTCCTGCAAAAGGGCGGCGAGGCACACGTCACACCTGTAGACGGCAGCGCTGAGTCTCTGCTTGTACAAATCTGCACTGTTTCTACGTCCAAGAGCAACCAAGCTCGCGAAGGCGGGCCAGGAAACCGCACATACGCAGTGCAGCCTACGTTACCCTGCAAGCTGCCTCCGTTAGCACCCGGTAACGGAAGAACACTGGCGAAAGGCACCTGGTCTGCCTGCAAGCCATTTCCCAAAAAAGAGACCGTTATTAAGGCCAAACATGGCACGACGGTTTTCAGCTCCGCAGCCTTCGGCACCGGGGCGGTCAGAAGCGTCGTCGACCTGAAATGTGCGCAGCCGCAAGTCATGCCCGGAACGCAAAAGCATCTTGAAAGCCCGCCTGTCCGCCCCAGTGTCCGGACAGGCAGCTGTAATGCTGGCGCTGAGGGAGGCTCAGAGCAGCCGGAGCCAACGAGTGCGGAATTCCTGGCGGTCGCATCACTGCAAGAGAGTTGTGAGTTATTCCGGGGACACAGTACGGAGGAACACGGAGAGCAGGTGGGATACCAGGGTCCTCCTGCTCTCCCGTCCGCAGTTGTAGAGGACAGACAGAATAGAGACGCCCCTAATCCTGCGGCTGCCCCGATTTCGACGAAGAATAAGACCTCGTCGAGCAGGCGCCAGATACTTGCGTCCCCGTCCACTGCACGGCCAGGAGCGGCTCGGCAGGGGCGGGCCTCTCAAATCAGTCGTCCGTGCAAGCTAACGAATTCCCTGACAGGCCGGAAGCCGTCTCACTGCATTCAGCGTAATGGAAGGGGGAGCCCTTTAAAGTGTGAGGTGGGGGGGGCTGACCGACGCGAGCAAAGCCAGGAAAGTAAGGGAGTGAAAGTCACTGCAGCATGCAGCATCGCTACGCGGGTGGACACTGCCGAGAATGGGAAGCTTCTACAAGCGCAGCACCACTGTAGACAAGTCTCTTCGTCACTGAAGGCCGCGCCTCCCGTCAATTGTCGACAAGCCAGTCGCCATGCAGGTCCCCCAGGGACGGGGTCTGCTACCGTGTGCACAATCGCGCCCCTTCTGCCCGTACAGGCAGATGAGCCGGAAGGGGGCAAATCGCCTGGAGACGGAGGAGACCTGACTGGCGACACGGAGGCGCGCACGAATGCTACAGAGGACGGCGTACCTGCTGTAGCAGTCCCGGTGCTGGGCGCGGTGAACGGGACGGAGACACAGTCCGAAACGGAATCTGAAAGCGAGTCGGAGGCCTGGTCCGTATTCGCCGGACGCAAACAAGACGAACAGCTGAATTCTGCGGACAAAGGCGTTGCTTCGTCGTCCGTCCGTCGGTATCCTTTCGTTCCCTTGTTACCGCTTCATCTTCTGCCGGACATTCTGGCTCGAAAAGACGCGGAAGAGGCGGCATTTGAGCGCGCGTACGGCATTTCTTACCAAGAATACGAGGACATCATGTTCCAGCTATCCCTGGACAGTAAAGATCATCAAAGCGTGGACAGGCGCACGCAGGAGCGGACGCACAGTCTCGGAGACAATTCTAGTTTGTTGAGCCCCACTAGTGAAACAGAGAGGAAGAGCGCCGCAGACCAAGCACATCACGCTGCGAGTGAATGTTCCCACTTGGCGTCTGCTGCGCAAGTAAGCGCACGAAACGACGTTGTCTCGCGCGAAGTGGAGACGCCGAAGGCTGCGGGGGACGCATGTTCGAGGTGCAACGTAAAGGAGAGCGTTGTGGAACTGGCAAGCAACAACACGATTTTCTATATGCTTCCGGAGGAAGGGACCGGCGTCTCACTGCCAGCGCTTGTGCAGGACGGTTGCAACAATGAGGTCACCGGCGCGACAGCGGATACCGCGTTTCCCCCAGTAGCGTACGCAGAGTTGCGACCTGTAGACCTGTCGTACTACTTAAGTGACGACGACGAAGAGACCCAGCAGGAGCTGCCCAAGGCTTTCTGTCTCGTGCCGGCCACTCTGCCCCACGCGGGAGACGCAGCCCAGTATTGTGAAGGATCCGCGGTGGAGCTGGCTGAACTCGTCAAAGCTGACACAGACTTCCCAGGTGAGTCTCCACTTCAAGCACCGAATGCAGCATTCCGAAGGATCATAATACTTCCCGAAAACCAGGCCGAAACGGCGGAGAGCTTCCGAAACGAGACACTGGCTCTAGAACCATCGAAGCCTAAGCCAGTGTCGGACAACAGCGGATCGCTTCAAGAATGTTCTAGAGCTCAGCAAGAAAGGGCGATGTGCGATACAGGGTCCCCCCCGCGCCGCGCAGACCTGCCAGCGACTCCAAAAAAAAGGAACCCGCAAGCTCATCCGCACGCAATCGTCACATCTGCAGCTTCGAAAGCGGACCCTCAGGGGCACATGCAGAGTAAGACCGACATTTCCTCAGAGACTACTCAGAAAAAACGCGGCATCAGCCAGTCCGCAGCAGTGCGAAGAGATGAAACATGCGGACGCTCCGGCCCTGCGCTGACACGTCCACGGCGCGCAGCTGCGACTCATCCGAAACCACAGCCGAGGCAAGAGGCACTGCCCACGTTGCGACCGCCACGTTTGAATCCAGGCGGTCATGCTCCGGCTGCTCGCGCGCAGCCACGCGACATGCCGAAAAAGGGTCAGCAGGGTTCCTGCGCGCCTCACGTGAACGCACCGACCCTGGCTACCTCCCATTCTCGTAAACTCCAGTCTACAATACTCCAGAGTCAGCAAGAAGTGAAGCGGGTACCGGCTCAGATGAAGGTCCGGCTGCAGATCGAGAGGGAACCCCGGAACGCGATGGTAGCTGTACGGACTATAGCCGAGCGTGGCAGACAGCGCGCCCTGCTGGAAGAGAAGCCAGGCTCGAGGACGGAAATGACACATCCTACTAGCACAAGAGACAAGGCGGTTTCGCCTCAGGAACGCACGTCCCCACACAAAGGACGTAAATGTCAGGGTTCTTCTTACGCGCCGAACGGTAAATCGAGGAGCGTTTCGCTGGCAGGCCGCCAGGCAGCGGTGTCCAGGCCGTGCGCACACGCGGGCCAAAGTCTGCATCAACAGAGCAAGCCGCGTTCATATCATCATTCTTTGAAACATACCGCAAACAACTGCGCGAAGCGTACTACATCAACAAAACGAAACGAGGCGCCCTGCTTCGCACCGCTCCCACCTCCCCTCGCCCGCAGGTACCCGGGTACGAAAAAGCAGGACTCTAGGCACGCACCCGGGCATATTTTGAGGCGTACAGTTTTGCGCAGTCCGCTGACTTTGTCTACGTTAAAAGATCGAAACGATCAAGCCGCGGAGGGGAATTACCCGGAAGCTCCGCTGCGTGCGCAGTCTAGCATCATGCCAGTGAGCGGCCAGAAGGTCGACACCGCCTTCGCAGGGGGGTCAACTTCCAATGCCACTACAGGAGACGATCCGACTAGCCAGTTTTCCCCTCAGAATGCAGGACATTTTCCTCCTCAAGGGAAGGAAAGACGGAGTAGTCCTGAAGCCGCGGCGGCTAGCACTTTAGAAGCCGCAAGTGCCGCTGAGGCCTCCTGCCACTCTCGGGGACTCTCTGGAACGCAGCTGGCGCAGATGTACGGCCCGTCGCAATATAGTCTCCCTCAAGGCTCGGAGGTGGCTGCCCAGGCTGCGGTAGCTGCACCGACGACAGCTGAGCGCGACGGGCAGCACGTCCTGTCGGGATTGAATCAAGGCGCGAGGATAAAAATGACGCACCCTACGAGCCCACCAGGAAACGGAGATCTGCCGCTGGCACGCCCGTCCGCACAGAAAGAAGATGGTCCTCACTTGTCCTGCTGCCTGCGCAACGCTAAGGCGAGAAGCGTTTCACTGGCACGCCGCCACGCAACGAAGTTCAAACCGTGCGCTGCCGCAAGCCCAAAAAGTCATCAGCAAAGCAAGCAGCGTCCATATCACCATTCTCTGAGACGTCCCGCAGACAACAGCGCGAAGCCTACTACGCCATTGAAGCGAAACGAGGCGATTTGCTCGGCACAGCTCCCTCCTCCGGTGGCGCGCAAGTATCCTGGGGTGAGAGAGCACGGCCCCACGCGGGAACCCGGGCAGGTTTTGAGGCCTCCGGTCTTGCACAGTTCCCTGACATCGTATACGCTGGAGTGCGGGCCCGATCAAGCCGAAGAGGTCACTTACCTGGCGCCCGCCCTGCAAGTGTCGCCCGGAGTCATGCGCGGGGGCGACGAGGAAGATCATACCGGCTGCGCGAGCAGCTCAACCTTTCTCGCAACCAAAACGAGAGTCCGCCCGAATAGCCGGCCCTTCCCACAGATCGTAGAACAGTACCCATCTGAAGGTGAGGGAACACGCAGTGTTCCAGAGGCACCAAAATTCGCGAAAGCTAGTATTCCAGGAGCGCCAGGAACCACTGGAGACCCCTCTTACTACTCGGGACTTTCCGAACTGCTTCTGACGCGTATGGACGGCGCTTCGCGAGGCGCTGGTGCTGGAGGCCCGGCGGTGGCGACGGACGCTACGGTAGCTGCACTGATGACAGCCGGGCGCGAGAAGCAGCGCGTCCTGTCGGGCCCGAGGCAAGACGGGAGGTCGGAGACGGCACAGCCTTCGAGCACGACGGAGACCGGCGGTCTGCCCCAGGCACGCACGTCCACGCAGAAAGAAGGCAGTCCTCCATTTTTGGCTTGCGTGCGGCATTCTGAGGCGAGAAGCGGTTCACTTGCAGGGCGCCAGGCGGCGGTATCCATGTCGTGCGCAGCCGCGAGCCAGCACACTCAACAGAGCGAGCACGGCCCGTACACCAGGTCTCTTAAAAGTCCCTCTAAGAGTTGCGATAAACGCAGTACGTCGATAAGACATAAGGAGGCGCTGTGCTCCGCACAGGTTCCGCCTCCGCTCGCACGCAAGTGCCTTGGGGTAAAGGAGCACGGCCCAAAGCCGGCGCCCGGGCAGATTCTGAGAGCCCCGGTTCTGCACAGTTCGCTGACTTCGTATACGCTAGAAAGTGGAACCGATCATGTCGAGGAAGATACTTACCCTGAAGCTTTGCGGCAACACCGGTGCAGCGTCACGCGAATGGGAGGCGAGCAAGTGCACGCCACTTCCGCGTCGAGTGCAACTTCCGGTGCCGCTACAAGAGTCGCTCCGCACAGCCAGTACTTTCCACGGATTGTAGGGCAGCGCCAGGTCGGGGNAACCGATCATGTCGAGGAAGATACTTACCCTGAAGCTTTGCGGCAACACCGGTGCAGCGTCACGCGAATGGGAGGCGAGCAAGTGCACGCCACTTCCGCGTCGAGTGCAACTTCCGGTGCCGCTACAAGAGTCGCTCCGCACAGCCAGTACTTTCCACGGATTGTAGGGCAGCGCCAGGTCGGGGCAGAACCTAGTATTCGGGGAGCCCTAGTGGCCGCCAGGGCTAGCAATTCAGTAGCCCCAGGGGCCACTGAAAAACCCCGGCCCTTCTTCGGATTCCCTGGAACCGTTCTGCCGCCGATGAACGGCACTTCGCCGGGTGGTCTGTCGGGAGCCCCGAAGGTGACCAGGCAGGTTACGATGGGTGCACAGATGCTAGCCAACCGCGGGGTTTACTCTGCACAGGTCCCTCCTCCGCTCGCGTGCAAGTGCCTTGGGGTAAGGGAACAAGGTTCCACGCAGGCGCACGGAGAAATCCTGAGACCTCCAGTTTTGCAGAATCCGCTGACTTCGTATACATCAGGGGGTCGAGCAGATTAT
Organism: Neotragus moschatus; assembly: GCA_006410615.1. Lineage (NCBI taxonomy): Eukaryota > Metazoa > Chordata > Mammalia > Artiodactyla > Bovidae > Neotragus > Neotragus moschatus. Next base: position 6,644 of record SJYA01003953.1, on the reverse strand, counting down.
GCGAAAGTAGGTACTAACGTTGAAGCTTCCGGGCAAGAGCAGCCCGGTGTCACGCATACGAACGGCGAGAAAGTCGACACCGCTTTCGCGACAAGTTTAGCTTCCAGAGCCCCTACTACGGCAGGTCCTACACAGCAAGTAGGACGATGCCGTATTGGTGAGGGAACGCCAAGTCTTCCTAATGCCCCAGGAATGGCCCAGGCTCGCTCCCTCCTTCCCGGTTTTGCTGAAAAGCTTTTGCCGCAGATAAACACCCCCTTCCAGGAGGGCCTTCTCGAAGCCTCGGAGCAGACTGACCAAGTGACTACACGGATTGCTGTCTGCGGAGACAACGCTTCCGGCTGTATCTCTGTAGGGCAATATCTGAAGGGAGGGAGAGCGGACGACGCGTACTTTCCTACAATTGCGCGGCCAGTGCAAACACCCGCATTTCTACACTCGGAACCGGGGCGTGCTCGTGATCCCCGCACGCCTCTACTGGGAGATGTAGGTTTCAGTGGCGTCTCGCACGCGGCAGGCATTTCCTTGCCAGAACGAAATACGAACCCTATTTATCCTGTCCTCCACGACGCTGTCGGGGCGGGTCCGCAGCGACAGCTATGGGCTGTGCGACGGCAAAGGGAGGTGCAAGCTGCTTCTACAGGAGCACAAAAGACGTATTCCGCGGCGCCACAGCTTTTAGCGGAAAAAAGCCATCACCAGCGTCTGCCCCCTTCTTTGCCTGTGGGCTACGGAGCGGGGTACCCGCCAGCGGAGGTCCAGCATGCAGCCTCAGCACAGCAGCAACGTCTGCGTCCAGAAAACCCCGTTGCCGGCGTCAGTTCGTCCGTCTGGTGCGCGCCGCAGCAGTATGTGCCCCCCCACACTGTTGTTCCCTCAGCTTCTCCCACGGTCGGGTTTCAGCGTTCTGGAGGGGCTACGAATGGCAGGATGCTTCCCTGCATGCCCAGAAGCTGTGGTCAAGAAGCTACAACACCCGTAGCGGACTCAATTGTTCAGCCCTTATCGATTCATGCGGATCCACAGCGCGCAGGTGTATTCCCGGCAGCCGCAGTTTCTCAGCTGCGCCCCTCATTTCGCAGCAGCGTAGCTCGTTGGCGATCACTACTAGAACAAAACCAAGGACATTCCCCACCTACGGATAATTCTCCAGGCGCCTTCGGTGATTTGGCGCTAGCACAGTTCAGCCTACGTCAAGATACGTGCCAGTCCGCGGCACAAGCGCCATTCAGCAGCCTTGGTCTCGCACCGCAGTTGTGCCCTACGCCGTGCGCCCTAGCACACCGACACAGACCTGCGGCTGTACTCTGCGGGTATTAATTTTGATGAAATCCAGGCCCACCAAGGAAGGCGGTGAGTAAGGTTGAGAAGGGGGGCATTTTTTGGTGGCGAGAGCGTGTCAGCTTGTCCTGAAGCGACCTGCACCCGAAAAGTGGCCATAAATAGACGTTGCTCAGAGGAACTTGAGATGGGTTTATTGTGTTTTATCCCGCCCTGTTACGCTCTGAAACTGCAGAACTTGCAGGAGGTAGTACTGGTGTGACGTTTCTTTGTGGAGTCGTGCTCGTGTTAAAATCGTTCTTTCCTTTCCGACCGGATAGATGGAAAAGACACGTAGAAGCCGGTGCATGTCGGTGCCCCCGGCCCCGACGTACCGCGGCTTCCTCCTACGCCTTCTGGGTACAGAGCACGGCCCCCTCTAAAAATCCATTCTCACGCCCACGGCAACTACTCTGCGCCAATCGCTCCGGTCGGCTTATGCTGGTGGCGGCCCCAATCACCGTTCACACCTCAGTGGGAAGGCGTCGGTGGCCGATTGGCTGCAGCAGTCAGTATACGGCGGCGCCTCAGCAGAAGTGACATGAAGACTGCTTTGTGCCCCCTACTGTCCAGCTAGCGTCGTGCGGGGTGTCAAGGTCACTCTCCTCTGCGAAACAAGGCTTAACAGAGGCATTCGACACTTTTCAGGAATCTACTCGTGCGGACTGCACGTGCTTTGGGAGCGTCACTGCTCCGACTAATCAAGCGTTCGAGTGCAGGGGTCCCAATGGACCACCTGCAACATTCGCGACTCAAAATTTCTTCCGGCTGTGAGAAGTGCGCGACCATAATTTCCTCGTGAACTAAGGGCGGAACGCGGGCAATGCATCGAAGATGGTGTAGTAGCGCGGCCTTTCTAGACAACTAGTGCAGCGGATGTGCTAACCTGAAGCTTTCACGATTGTCATACTACAAAACATAGATTGTGGAGCTCGGGAGGATAGCCTCTGACTTTGTGACGGCGTGCACATTCGGCTACAGAAGGGAGGGCTTCGAGCACTACCGAAATTGCCTCAAACGGGCATTGCATCCCAGAGCTACCACTGTGCACGCGATGAACTGCGACTTGTTAACACGA
>SJYA01003952.1:27227-43569 GCA_006410615.1 Neotragus moschatus | reverse complement strand
TTCTGAAGGAGATCAGCCCTGGGATTTCCTTGGAAGGAATGATGCTAAAGCTGAAATTCCAGTACTTTGACCACCTCATGTGAGGAGTTAACTCATTGGAAAAGACTTTGATGCTGGGAGAGATTGGGGGCAGGAGGAGAATGGGACGACCGAGGATGAGATGGCTGATGGCATCACAGACACAATGGACATGAATCTGAGTGAACTCCTGGAGAGGGTGATGTACAGGGAGGCCTGGCTTGCTGCAATTCATGCGGTCGCAAAGAGTCGGATATGACTGAGCGACTGAACTGAACTGAGAAAAATGAAGGAAACAATTCCAGTCATCAGTGCAATGAAAAGAATAAAATACTTAGGAATATATCTACCCAAAGAAACTAAAGACCTGTATATAGAAAACTATAAAACACTGGTGAAAGAAATCAAACAGGACACTAATAGAGAGAAGAATACACCATGTTCATGGATCAGAAGAATCAATATAGTGAAAATGAGTAAACTACCCAAAGTAATATGTAGATTTAGTGCAATCCCTATCAAGCTACCAATGGTATTTTTCACAGAGACAGAAGAAATAATTTCACAATTTGTATGGAAATGCCAAAAACCTCGAATAGCCAAAGCAATCTTGAGAAAGAAGAATGGAACTGGAGGAATTAACCTGCCTGATTTCAGGCTCTACTACAAAGCCACAATCATCAAGACAGTATGGTATTGTCACAAAGACAGAAATATAGATCAATGGAACAAACTAGAAAGCCCAGAGAAAATTCCGGGCACCTATGTCAGCTTATCTTTAACAAAGGAAGTAAGAATATACAATGGATTAAAGATAATCTCTTTAACAAGTGGTGCTTGGAAAACTGGTCGACCACTTGTAAAAGAATGAAACTAGAACACTTTCTAACACCATATACAAAAAAATGAACTCACAATGGATTAAAGATCTAAACCTAAGACCAGAAACTATGAAACTCCTAGAGGAGAACATAGGAAAAACACTCTCCCACATACATCACAGCAGGATCCTCTATGACCCACCTCCCAGAATATTGACTATAGATTTAAAAGCATTATAGGCTAGGGAGAGACAATAGTATAATTTAGATTCCAGCAGGAAAAAAAGAAAAAAAAGACAATCCTGCAGAATTCAGTTTAAATTGTAATGAGATCAACTTTCTTTGAAGGAGTGAAATTTGAGCTAAGTGAAAGTTACCTTTCAGTCATGCCAGACTCTTTGCAATCTCATTGACTTTAGCCTACCAGGCTCCTCTGTCCATGGGATTTTCCAGACAAGAATACTGGAGTGGGTAGCCATTCCCTTCCTCAGGGGTTCTTACTAACCCAGGGCTCGAACCCTAGGGTCTTCTGCATTGCAGGCAAATGCTTTACCATCTGAGCCACCAGGGAAGCCCTTGAAATTTGAGCAAAGACATACAAATTTGGTTGGAGATAGCCAGGAAATGTGAGGGAGCTTTGAGAATGAACATATGTTCAAAAGAAGCAGGGTACACATGCTCCTGACAGAAGACTTAATCAGATGTATTTGAACAGTGTAGCATGACTGGGAAACTGATCTGAAGTGGGGAGTAGACAAAGACCAGGATTGTTAGTGTGCTAATGTTTTTTCCTTGGAAATCTATCAATTCATTAGGTTAGAGGTGAATTTGCTTCTACTAGGGCAATAATACAAGGGATAGAATTACATAGACTGGAGATTTAGTGTTGGCAATGGCAGAATGTGAAGGATGAGGAAAACGAATCAAAAAGAATTTAACATTATTTACTGGGAAATATGTATAGTGGAGACTCTTGTGGGTATCTATGAGGCCATCTCTCCTCTATAAACACAATCCAAGACTCTAATTTGGATCAAGAATCAATATTATTGCAGCTTTTCCAACAGACCTAAATAGTAATAATAATGATATATAATTGTTTGCATGTTATATTGGACTATAAGTCCTGCTTCTTAGCGATTGTCTTACTTATCCTTTAAAATAGTACTTTGGAAGAAGTATCATTATTTCCACAAGTTTATGGTGGAGAGTGGGTCTTAGAGAAGTCATTTAACTTGCTAATGTGGCTGAATCTTCACTCTAAACTATGCTTGTCTGATTTAAAAGCCACTATGGCACTAGCTTTCAATGCTAAATCAACATATATGTCACATAATGTGCTAATATCTCAAACTCAGTTTCTGATTCTATAGGTCTGAGTCTGGGTCTAGGATTTTTCTGCTTTTAACAAACACACCAATGGAGAAGGAAATGGCAACCCACTCCAGTATTCTTGCCTAGAGAATCCTGTGGACATAGGAGCCTGGTGGACTGCTGTCCATGGGGTTGCACAGAGTTGGACACAACTGAAGCGACTTAGCATGCATCATTTATGCATTAGAAAAGGAAATGGCAACTCACTCCAGTATTCTTGCCTGGAGAATCCCAGGGACAGAGGAGCCTGATGTGCTGCCATCTATGGGACTGCACAGAATTGGACATGACTGAAGCAACTTAGCAGCAGCATACACACCAAAAGGAATCTGATGAAGACCATATATTCATAACAGATATTCGGGGAACAAGTGGGTGTATAAGGTAAAGCATTGCAAGCCTACATTTCTGTAACACTCCAAATTCGAATTGGAAAGCTGCCTGCATTTTACTTTGTTTTAGGAAACTACTCCAGCCTGTAAAACTTGTCTTCCAATGCTGTAATCTAGAAGTATATTAGTGTCCAGGCATCTGGGAAGTACAGAGGTAAAAGTTTCAATGTTCAGGTTACTCTCATTGATTTTCTTACAGGATATTTTGTCTCCTGAGAGAGCAAGTTTAAAAGCAATGGGAGGAAGGAAAAGTGGATTCATCACTGTGTTAGAAAGAATACGTTTCAAACAATCAATAGATACATGGAGTAGATACAGAATATAAATTCTATCTTGTATTAATGTTGCACATTCTTTTGCTCTTAGATGTATCTTCATTCTCACATCCAGAGGCTGTGCTGTAAACTGGGATAGAATCTAGAGGTATTGTAGTGTACATTCATGTCAACAGCTTCTCAATTAGATGAAGCTTTCTATTTATTTGACACATTGGTTATATAAATTGTTGCAAGTAATAATAAATGATGTATAAAGTGTTTTTGCTTTGAAAAAGGCAATCAGTAATATTCTAGAATATTTCATTCTCAGATGACAAGCCAATTCTTATTTTGTGCTTGAATTCAAGAACTTAATCATTGTTTTAAATCACTAATACATTCTAGAAGTACAGGATAAGAAGAGAGAACAAGAATACAGGATTTAGAAATAAGACAGCTTTCAAAAACATTAAATGTTTAAACAAAATTTTTCAATATCTCAACTTGTTCAAACTCATGTATGTGATTTTTTTCTACTTTCTATCATCATATGATAGCAGAGGAACACTACTACTACTACAAATAATACAATTAAAAATAATAATGGTAATATTCATGCATACATTCCTACAGCTATCGGTTATCTTCCTTAGAATGGAAACAATACACAATGATGCACAAAACGGAATACTAAATTAGTATAAATTTTAAAACAATTTCAAAGAAATAATTGTGAAATGAAAATAAGATTAAACTAGGCCATTGTTACCAGAAAGTAAGACTTGTCCTCTTTGAAAGACTACAGAGACACTGATAAATGTAGATAACTGTTATCAGGATATAGAGGATGACCATAGAAACACAGTCACCAAAGGGGTTAAGATAAATGTCTATTTATCAATTCACTTATTTTAGAGTTGAGGCCTATGGTGATGATTGGGAGGCCTAACCTACATCTGCTTTCTGAATCATTCACCCATGTACATATTTTCTGTTAGGTTTTCTAAGCAAAATATTAATGCCAATTTAGTCCTCAGTTCAGTTGAGTGCAGTCATTCAGTCATGTCCGACTCTTTGAGACCACATGAATTGCAGCATGCCAGGCCTCCCTGTCCATCACCAACACCGGAGTTCACTCAGACTCACGTCCATTGAGTCAGTGATGCCATCCAGGCATCTCATTCTCTGTCGTCCCCTTCTCCTCCTGCCCCCAATCCCTCCCAGCATCAGAGTCTTCTCCAATGAGTCAACTCTTCTCATGAGGTGGCCAAAGTACTGGAGTTTCAGCTTTAGCATCATTCCTTCCAAAGAAATCCCAGGGCTGATCTCCTTCAGAATGGACTGGTTGGATCTCCTTGCAGTCCAAGGGACTCTCAAGAGTCTTCTTCAACATCACAGTTCAAAAGCATCAATTCTTTGGCGCTCAGCTTTCTTCACAGTCCATCTCTCACATCCATACATGACCACGGGAAAAACCATAGCCTTGACTAGATGGACCTTTCTTGACAAAGTAATGTCTTTGCTTTTCAATATGCTATCTAGATTGGTCATAACTTTTCTTCCAAGGAGTAAGCGTCTTTTAATTTATGGCTGCAATTACCATCTGCAGTGATTTTGGTGCCCCCAAAAATAAAGTTTGATACTGTTTCCACTGTTACCCCATCTATTTGCCATGAAGTGATGGGACCAGATGCCATAATCTTCGTTTTCTGTATGTCAANCTCTGTCGTCCCCTTCTCCTCCTGCCCCCAATCCCTCCCAGCATCAGAGTCTTCTCCAATGAGTCAACTCTTCTCATGAGGTGGCCAAAGTACTGGAGTTTCAGCTTTAGCATCATTCCTTCCAAAGAAATCCCAGGGCTGATCTCCTTCAGAATGGACTGGTTGGATCTCCTTGCAGTCCAAGGGACTCTCAAGAGTCTTCTTCAACATCACAGTTCAAAAGCATCAATTCTTTGGCGCTCAGCTTTCTTCACAGTCCATCTCTCACATCCATACATGACCACGGGAAAAACCATAGCCTTGACTAGATGGACCTTTCTTGACAAAGTAATGTCTTTGCTTTTCAATATGCTATCTAGATTGGTCATAACTTTTCTTCCAAGGAGTAAGCGTCTTTTAATTTATGGCTGCAATTACCATCTGCAGTGATTTTGGTGCCCCCAAAAATAAAGTTTGATACTGTTTCCACTGTTACCCCATCTATTTGCCATGAAGTGATGGGACCAGATGCCATAATCTTCGTTTTCTGTATGTCAAGCTTTAAGCCAACTTTTTCACTCTCGACTTTCACTTTCATCAAGAGATTTTTTAGTTCCTCTTCACTTAGAAATAATTGTGACTTGAATACAAGCATTTTGATATGAGCATCTGACTTAGGAAATTTGAAAAATAATGGGGAAATTAATTTTACTAACATAAAAGCATTATAAAAGACTTTCTGGTAACTCAGAAGGTAAAGAATCTGCCTGTAGTACAGGAGATCCAAGTTCAATGTTTGCATTGGAAAAGATCCCCTTGAGAAGGGAATGGCTACCCACTCTGGTATTCTTGCCTGGAGACTTCCATGCACATAGGAGCCTGATGGGCTACAGTCCATAGGGTCACAAAGAGTTGGACATGACTGAGTGACTTTGACTTCTTTTTTTCTTCAAAAGTGTTATAAAAGCACTAAGAACATGACAACAACTTTCTGGAAATTTTACTAAACACACACACACACACACACATACACAAAAGTAACTCACTCTGGAGTAAATTTTAATGCCTTTTAGAATGTCCCTGACATTATTCCTCTCTTTGGACTTAACCAAAATTGCTAATAATGAAAATTCAGCAAACTCTATAACATTATATGAATGTATAACAATTTTATTTATTTATATTCAGAAATATTTTGGAGCCTACTACCATTTTGATGTATAATTATCAGGGCAGCCCTATCATATACATCAGTTGAAATGGGCAAAGACATTGCGACCTATAATGTCTTGAATCTATTTGTTACTTCCACTGTATAATCATAAGGTACTTGACTTAGGTCATACAAGAATGGTCTAGTGATTTCCTCTACTTTCTTCAATTTAAGTCTGATTTTTGCAATAAGAAGCTCATGGTCTGATCTACAGTCATATCCTGGTCTTGTTTTTGCTGACTGTATAGAACTTCTCTATTTTTAGCCCCAAATAATAGAATCAATCTAATTTCAATATTAACCTTCTGGTGATGTCCATGTGTAGATTCTTCTCTTGAGTTGCTGGAAGAGAATGTTTGCTATGATCAGTGCATTCTTGTGGCAAAACTCTGTTAGCGTTTGCCTTGCTTCATTTTGTACTCCAAGGCCAAATTTGCCTGTTACTCCTTGTATCTCTTGACTTCCTACTTTTGCACTCCAGCCCCCTATGATGAATATGACATCTTTTGGGGGTGTTTAGTTCTAGAAGGTCTTGTAGGTCTTCATAGAACTGTTCAGCCTCAGCTTCTTCAGCATACTGGTTAAAATATAGACCTGGATTACTGTGACATTGAATCATTTGCCTAGGAAAGAAACAGTTATCATTCTGTAGTTTTTGAGATTGCCCCCAAATACAGTATCTTGAGCACTTTTATTGACTATGAGGGCTACTCCATTCCTCCTGAGGATTCTTGCCCATAGTAGTAGATACAGTTGTCATCTGAATTAAATTCACCTATTCCAGTCCATCTTAGTTCATAGGTCTATATTTGACAGGAAATATTTTCAAGAAAAATTCCCTTTTTATGAAACTAGAGGAAATATTTCTTGAGAGGGATGAAAAGAAAACCTGTGCCTACCATCAATTTTGCTATCTAAAAGTCCCATAATGCTGATAAAAGTTCTTGACTACAAGACAAACACTAGAAATACTGTTATCAGATAGGAAGACCAAGATAAAGAGACAATCATACACATTCAGAAACAGTGCTATAGAATAATTGTCTCTGTCTCAGTTCTGCATGACTATCCTGGAAGTTGTCAAGAGCTTTTGAAAGACTCGCTGCAAACACTCCTCGGATATGAAGCACACATTTGTGGACAGTGCCCTTCAACAGAGAATGACACTTGATGTAACCCCAAAACTGGTCTTCTCAGATGGCACTAGTAGTATAAAACTCACTTGCCAATGTATGAGATACATGAGACATAAGAGATGCTGGTTTGATCCCTGGGTTGTGAAGATCCTCTGGAGGAAGGCATGACAACCGACTACAGTATTCCTGCCTGGAGAATCCCACAGACAGAGTAACCTGTAGAGCTATCATTACAATGAGTTGGACATGATTGAAGCTACTTAGCTTGCTTGCACAACCTACAAATATAAATGCAAGCATATCTTGAACTTTTGTACAACTCAGCAGAATTTTAAGATGGGTATGCACTACTTATTGTTGTGGCTCACTTTTCTATGGTTAGGAAAAGTACAAAAAATCTCCTAACCAGTATTAGTTTAAGAGGGCTAAGCTTCTTTAAAAACTCTGTTATTATGAGATAAAAGGTCACTGATTTTCTAAACACAGAAACTTAAGGTTTAATTTATTTTATTAAGTGAATGATGAGCCAAGAATGTTACAGTGTCTTGAAAATCACAACAGCAGGACATGAGTTTATAAATCTTGGAAGAGTTATCATTCAAGAGGCCCAGGATTATTATACAGTTTGGTAAAGTGCAAATGAATAATAGCATGCCATGAGCTTATAAATCTTAGAAAAACTTTCATTCAAAAGGCCCAAGATTATTATACAGTTTGATATTTACAAGTCTGGCAATGAAGTAGGGAGTCTAAGATGGCGGAGTAGAAGGGTGTGTGCTCTTCTTCTCCTGTGAGAACTCCAAAACTGCAACTCACTGCTGAACAACTATCCACAGGTGAAAGTTGAATCTCACTAGAAAAGATATCAAGAACATCTTGGTATCCAGGGGTAAAAGAGAAGTCCCAATAAGATGATAGGAGGGGCAAAATCATGTTTAGAATTAAACTCCATACCCACCAGTGATACTTGGAGGGCTCAAACAAAACCTTGTGCACACCAGGATCCAGAGACCGCACAGAGACTGAGTCAGACCTGATTGTGAGTGTTTGAATGTCTCCTGAAGAGGCATGGATCATCAGTGGTCTGCCACAGGCATAGAGGCTCTGGCTTCAGCAGACTTGGGAGGCATGGTATGGGTCAAAGTCTTCTTGGAGGAGGTCACCATTAGACCCACCACAAAGCCACTGAGCAGATGACCCACAAACTGGAGAGCAATCATACCCAAGAAGTTCTTGCACTATTTAAAAAGTTCTAGGACCCACAACAGATTTTCTAACCCAGGGATCTGTCAAAAATAATAAGAACCCCGAGGGACTTTGACTTTGAAGGCCAGAGGATTTGATACAGAACTTCCACAGGACTAGGAAACAGATTTTGGAAGCCACAAACAAAATGTTGTATGGACTAATGACTTTTCATTTTAAATCAGTTAGCACTCATTGAACATTCTTTATGACCAGGTACTTAACAAAGTGATTCCAAAACAGTTTAGCATTTCATTCTTAAAATAACCATGGGGGCTTTTATTTTATTTTTTCCCATTAGTATTCCTATTTTAATTATTAGGAAGTTAAGATGCAAAGAATAGAGTTGATAGAGTAGTAGAAGATATAGATAGTAGGTAATTTCCCTAGGATCTCATCATCTGGGAAGTCAGGAGACTTCACACAACAGCCTGGTTTCAGAGTTTATAGCCTTAACAGTTACCCTATGCTGTCTCTCATGGAGGCTATATAAAAACAAGACTAAAATGAAACTAGCAAATGAAGAGGAAAGAATGGTAAATGTTGTTCCTACCACAGAAATGTCTAGCAACACCAGTGAATAAAATATAACTTTGAAGAAAATACCTATATCTATTTTAATATGTATGCAGTATTTCAGGAACACTTTAAATGAAAATTGTCTGACATATTTGAAAGGCAAAATCCAAGAAAGAAAATGAAATGATAACTTATTCTTAAAAATCTATTAAGCAAAGATTTTTTGTATATTGATAAGGTGTTTTTATTGTGTGGGAAAATACATTATTCAAATTTGCAAATATGAGCATTGAATATGACAGAGTTTAGGACTTTCCAAGGGATAGAATGAACAGCTGATAACGCTGAATAAAATACAACCTCTCGTGTTTTCTCTACTTCTCTAGGACTTTTGCTTCTAAAACATTGCTCTCTTTTAAAAATTAATAGGGGTTTCATCCTTTACTGAGAAAAATAAAATCTTGAGGATGAATCCATCCTATTTAAAATGGATCTTGGATTTTTTTTTTTTTTAACAATGGCACCTTTATTTCACTGTTGGGTTTAAAACATGCATGATTCATAATCCTGTGAGACAAGCCTAAAAGGGCATTTTAGTAGGCCAGAATCACTCCCTTCGTATTTACTGTAGTTGATGGGGTGCCTTATTCTATATTTTAAAATTCTTCTTTCTGGGCTTGCCTGGTGGCCCCAATGGTTAAGAATCCACCTACCAATTCAGGGTACATGGGTTTGAACCCTGCTCCAGGAGGATACAACATGCTGCTTGGCAACTGAGCTCCTGCACCATAACTTCTGAGCCCAGGCTCTAGAGTCCACAAGGCACAACTACTGAGCCCACGCACAGCAACTATGAAGGCCTGAATGCTTACAGCCCCAGTTCTTGGCAACAAGAGAAGCCACTGCAATAAGAAGCCTGATCACCACCACAGAAAGAAGCCACCAGCTCGCTGCAACTATAGAAAGCTCATATGCAATAGCAAAGACCCAGAACAGCCATAAAAAAATACATTTTAATTTTTATTAAAAATACATCTTTTTAAAAAGTTATTCTTCCTCCAATAAAAATAAATACCTTTCATGAATAGCAAAATATAAGCCCACAGTAATGTTTCATTTAGAAGTAAACATACTATCAGGGCTGTGTTATAAACTGATTCATTTACAGAACAGTGAAGCTGATTGAGAGAAGAGCTTTGCTGTCCTAATTAGGAGAAATTCAGGGCTTCCCAGCCACCTGCCAATGTACGAGGTACAAGAGACACTGGTTTGATCCCTGGGTAGAGAAAAATCCTCTGGAGGCATAAATGGTCATTCACCCCAGTATTCTTGCCTGTAGAATTCCATGGACAGAGGAGTCTGATGGGCCCCAGTCTATGACGTCATGAGAAGTCCGACATAACCAAGCTTGCACAAACACACGATGAAATATTTCAGGTTTCCTTGCAGCCTAGCCTTTCTCAGGGCCTGGAATGTTCTTTATGTAATCTGTTTGCATCTTTCATGTGTTTGTTCAGCTCATAATTTCATAGAATAAGTTTACATTTTAAAAATTGCATTTGAATTTAAATTTTTAGCTTCCCCCAAAGCTCTTAAGAATATATGTTCTTCATTTAAGTAGTCCCAATACAACTCAAAGCTACTTTTACTAGAGGCCCTAGGCTTAATAATGCCCTTTACCAGGCTACCAGTGTAAAAAATGCAGTTTGACTTGGGTTCACTGGAAATGTCCCGTTGTAGAACCTGAGCACAAGCTGCTATGTACCTAGCACGTTTATGGATCCACTTTACAATTCCTTTGCTACAGACATATTTCTAGATTACCTACCCTCAAACATTCCAAACACTTTTCTAAGAGCATGGAGGATTCAGGAGTGTTAAAAGCAGAACAACATCCCTGTCTTCATGGCTTTATTTAGTATAAGATCTTATTAAGTTATTTTATATATGGAGTGCAAGCAAATAATCTGTATTTTGAAAGTCATTTCTGTTAAAGTTAGAAAACAATACTATTTATTGCTTTTTCAGAAAGTTAGATACAACCATTTAAACATATACTTATGATGTAAAAGGACTTCCCTGGTGGCAAAAGAATGAAAATGTAAATTACATTTTTTTTTTAATCTGTATCTTCCTCAGATATTTTTACATCTTCTTCTGTAGATCATTTGACTGGTGCTGTTTGGAAATAGGAAATTCAAATACTTGTTTTTCCAAATTTCCTTTCCTTGTAAAGTTAAAGCATGTAAAAATCAGATAACCTTAGGCAATCTTTAGGATAAAGAAATAAATGCAGAAATGAAAAACTTAAAATCAAGAAATAAAGAATTCCATGGGCATTTGACAACTTTTTGTGTATAGATGTGTGGGCAAAATAAAATAGCTCCAACAGATGTCTAAAAAGTCATGAATTCATTAAATGAGGATTTATCCAAATTTGTGTTTTAAATTTCTACGGATTATTACCAGACATTGTCATAATGAATTCAACCTGAAACACACCATCACCCTCATATTTATTGAAAATTAACAGAAATAGACAAACAGTAGTGAGGCAAATCATGTTATCAGGCTGGTGGTTTACAGACAGTATCATGATGATGGCATACAGACCACTTCTGTCAGGAGGCAAACTGCACAATAATTAGATTCTGTGTCTCACAGGAGAATATAGAAAGTGTCCACGGGAGAATCATTTTCTTCATCTACTCTTCTGTCAGAGAATAAAAGGTGACTTTTGTAAAAGGAAGCTATATTAGATATATAAAAATTATCTTTAAGTTTTTATTTTTAAGGTAAGTATTCACAACTAATTACATGGCCTATACTAACTAAATGCAAAACATTTATTTGGTGTACAGACCCAGAATTTGAAAACATGAATTCTCAGTAGAATGAAATCACAAAGACTAATCTGTTAGTGTATCATCCATCTAAATCTGTATAACAATGACTTTAGTTAGCTAAATCACTTGATTCACACATATATTCTTCCTATAATAATTGCAATATTGTCTTTTTGAAAAAAAAATAGGAATATTGTACTTGATTGCAGAAAGTAAACATATCCCTACATTAATAGAGATCAATTTTATTATGTATAAAATGAAATCATTTATATATTCTGAAAGTGCGTGAAAACATAAAGATTGGGAATTTAATTTTGGTCTCTGACTCTGAATTGAATGGGCACTCAGAATCTTCAATCTTCTCATTTGCCTTAAATTTACATAATTATACTTCTTTCTTTTTTAAATTTAATTTAATTTTATTTACAAGATAAGGCCCAGTTATAACTCTTCTCATGATAACAAGTTTCCTGAATTAACCTTTAACGTCTATGTCTTTTAAACCTGTTTCAGATGACACAGGAGAATTACTTTAAAACTTTTGATTCAAAATCATGTCTTTTTCACATTAGAAATGAAAACCTCAAGGAATATCACAAGTGTATATAAAAATCTTTCAGCTATAATATACAGAGTGTACATTTACTTATGTAGACATCTATAGCGAACGTTCTTGTCATATTTATTTTATTATTTTGAATATATGGCATGCTATTCTTGGGAACCTTGACATCATCATCAGTATTAACTAAACTGCCTAACCTTACATGTTTCTTTTATTGGCATAATCCTGTTCCTTATTAAAGAGTGGTGTGGAGGCTTAGTTCAATTTTACAGAGAGGTGACTTTTTCTATCAATCTACTTGTGCTGTTTTTTTCAAGTGATTGCTTTGCTATAATTTTACTATGAAATCTGAGGTTAAGTAGATTATATAACTTTCCTTAAATATAAGGCATTTCATAAAGAAGTGTGCCCAATAGATAAATTAGAAATAATTTACTAGATTTTGTATAAAATTAACATTCAAGTTGATCAAATTAGCATATAATTTAAAATGGTTAAACGCGTTCTAAACAAAAAAGATGTGTGTGTGTGTTATTTTATATAACCCAGTTAATAGAATATGCTCACATACTAGTTAAGGGTAATAATTATACAATAATACAAATCATAACATTAGCTATTTATTGGGATAAAATTTCATGATAAGCAATTGATATGTGATCATTCTAATTCTCATAATAATTATGCAAGTTAGATGTTTTTATCTCCACTTTGCAGTTAAGAAAAATATAAGCTAAAGATTTTAACTCACTAACTGAATTTTAAATGATGGATGAATAGCATAATACAGTCTTATATTTTGTGGATGGATAAATTGTAAACACCAGAGTAAATATATGTCCATTTGTTTCCTTACTTGTCTATTTGGCTTGCTCCATGTACTATTTTAAGCATCCTATAATATGAATCTATGACAATAGTATCTAGGCTTAATCAGATAAGATATGGCATATATATGTAGTAGATGATATAAATGTTTTTCATTCATAATCACATGTAATTGTGAGTTTATAAAATATCTTGCTCTGATTATTTATGTATAATATATTAGCTTTGATCCATATTTTTCAGCCAATTCTTAACTATTGTCAGGTTAATTGCTTAATTTAACTTTCAAAGTTTATATGGACTCTATTATAAGGCAAAAACTTTAATGTCACACTTTTTATCATATTATTATTATGTTACAATTATATTATTTAAAGTAGCCTATCAGAATACACACAAGTCATGTGCACATGTAGAATTGATAACTCAGTTGTGTGACTATAGCTATAATTGGCTACATTGCTTCTCCTGAAAGATAAACTTCAGCAGAATATTTCATAAGAATATTTTTTAATCATTGGATTTTTTCTGTTATCATTTATTACATTCTTTAATAAAATGTTACATTTAAAGTATAGGCTTCCCTGATGCTCAGATGGCAAAGAATCTACCTGCAATGCAGGAGACCTGGGTCCGATTCTTGGTTGGGAAGATCCACTGAGGAAGGGAATTCAACCCACTCCAGTATTCCTTCCTGGAAAATTCCATGGACAGAATAACTAGACAGTCTATAGTCCATGGGGTCACAAAAAGTTGGACATGACTCAGTGACTAACACTTTCACTTTCAAAGTAAGTTACTTAAATTTTCTAGATCACTCTAGAGGCAATATTGTTTATTTAATCCATTCATTTAGTATTTTGTTTTTTTAGAAATAACAGTATTCATGTAAGTCAATTATAAAAAAGAACATGTAGATGCCCTTTCAAGTAACATTATTAATACAGTATTCCTAATTTGTATAATATCACATTGTCATATAACTTTCTAATTGTAATATAGGTTAAGCATATCAAAAGATTAAAGAATATCTTAGTGATTTTCAATTATGATTTGGTGTGAATATGTTTGAGAAAAACAAAATTGCTATTTTATTAAATAATGATAAAAGAGATCTTTCCTGGTGTAATATCCTGTGTTTATAATGAATCAGAAATAGTCAAGATGACAATTCATAGAATGAAAACAGGATCTATTAATATCATTGGGTTCCTTTCCCAAATAGCCATAAAATATCAGTATATGTTGGTGAAATAATTTCCTATCAGTTTCAGTTTAACAAATTATAATATCATTATCTTAATCTGTGAAAACCATGAACCTCCATAATAATATGCTACACGTATTATCAGAATCAACAAGATGTAATAGAAGGATGTGGAGCTCATCTCCCCTAAAAATACAATAAAATTATATTGACATGGGGAAAAAATGTCACTGAAAGCTATCCAGAAACTGGCAGAAAGACTCCTGCACAGTGAAGGGTGTGAAAATCATCCACATAAAATTGAATAGAAAGGGAAGAAAAATTATCAGATTGGAACCTGTGACTCTGGGAGAGGACTAGGTGGAAAAGGAAGATACAAGGCAGAAGACCACCCTGGAGTGAATAATTTGAACCACATATTCTGAGCCCCAGCCATAAGGTCCAGCTTGAGCCCTGTAGGCTGGATGAAGGGCCAGTTAGACTAACAGAGGGCTGTGGAAACCTGGACCCTGGCTGTGAGTACATGCTTACTTGCTCACAAAGTGGGGAAGAGAGGTGGATTGACAACTATACCAATGGCTGCCCAGTTTCCCATGAACCATTCAAGACCAGACTGAGCTAAGAAAATGCTCCACTCCCACTTGCTTCATGATGCAGCTCCACACTAGGGCCTGGGCTCAGCTATGTGACAGATGGCACAGACCTGAAGCAGCCTCCAAGCAGGGAGCCCCCACGGACACACAAATAGGCAGTTCATCAAACACTTTCCTGGTACTGCACTCCAGCTGGACAACCACAGCCTGTTCCCTGATCCAGGCCAAGTACCCACACCAGCTCTTCTTGATCTAGGATCTCTCCCTTGTGCGATAAGAGTGATGGTGCTAGGAGGGTGGGAGAGCATACATTCAGAGGGAAAGGAGCCAACATGTACTTGACCCTCAGGATTTTTACTCCAGCAACTTGGGGTCATAAGGCAGTGACACTCACTGAGCAGAAGGCCAGCCCCATCTGCTACTTAGCTCTGTCCCTAGCTCTTCCATCTCCAGCCCCACCTCCTCCTAAGGTGATAGCTGTCTTCACACCCTGAGGAAGGAAGTAATGCATTTATGTCAAATCCAGCATTCCCACCAAAGCCATTGAGCACCAGCATACTGTAAAGGGACGCTTCCACACAAGGACATCTCATTAAGAGAGCAATAGTTAAGTGCCATATTTTATAATAATAAAGTCCATTTTTGACAAATAGTTAACTATTCAAAGTGAAAGCTGAAAGATTTTCTTCCTAAATCAGAAACAAGATTAAAGATGCCCACTCTTACCACTTTCTTTTTTTTTTCTTTTATTTATTTTTTAAAATTTTTATTTTATTTTTTTACTTTACAATACTGTATTAGTTTTGCCCTACATTGACATGAATCCACCACAGGTGTACATGAATTCCCAACCCTGAACCCCCCTCCCACCACCCTTCCCATATCATCTCTCTGGGTCATCCCAGTGCACCAGCCCCAAACATCCTATATCCTGTATCAAACCTAGACTAGTTTTTCATTCTTACATGATAGTATACACGTTTCATTCTACATAATATTAGAAGTCTTAGCCACAGCAATTGAAGAATAAAAAGAAATTAATGACAGTCAAAATGGAAGGGGAGAGAAAAACTGTCACTATGAGCAGATGACATGATACTATATACTGAAAAACCTAGTTTATAACTATTAAATGAAGTGAATGTAGTTTCAGAATACAGGATTATTATATAGAAATCTGTTACTTTTCCATATGTTAATAACAAACTATTAGAGAAAGCAAGAACAGAGCCCCATTTAAACCCACAGCAAAAAGAATAAAATAACTGAAAATAAATATAATTAAGGAGGTGAAACACTTGTTCATCGAAAACTATAAAATGGAAATACATCCCATATTATTGGATTGGAAGAATTAATTGCTGAAATTTCTATACTATTCAAAACAACTTATAGATTTAATGTAATCCTTATCAAAATACTTATGACATTTTTCATAGAATCAAAACAAATTAGTCTAAGATTATATGAAATCACAAAAGACCTTGCTAGCCAAAGCTATCTTGAGACAAAAGAATAACACTGGGGGTATCATGTTACCTGACTTCAGGTAATGTAATATAGCTCAGGTAATGTAATATATTGCAAAGCTACAGCAATTAAAACAGCATCGCACTGGCACCCAT
>SJYA01003952.1:0-27080 GCA_006410615.1 Neotragus moschatus | reverse complement strand
ACGGACACATGGATCTAAACAGAATAGACTAGAGAGCCTACAAATAAGTTCATGCACCTATTGCCATGAAACCATAGACAAAATGGAAAAATAATCTACTGAATAAGAGAAAATGCTTGCACATGATATGACTGATAAAGGGTTAATATCCAAAATGTATACAGAGCTCATGTAACTTAATATCAAAAATACAAGCAATCAAATTTTAAACATGGTAGAAGATGTGAAGAATTTTTTTTTCCCCAAGAAGACATAGAGAGGGCTAGCAGGCAAATGAAAAGAAATATGCTTATCACATTAACCATCAGAGAAAGCAAATAAAAACCTCAATGAGATGTCACCTCACACCTGTCAGAATTTTAATCATCAAAAAGACTGCAAACAGCAAATGTTAGTGACAATATGGAGAAAAGGGGAACACTGTACACTGTTGAAATGTAACTTGGTTTATCAAGCATGGAAAACACTATGAAGGAAACCCAAGTACCCATCAACACTAGATAGGGTTATGAAGATGCTCTTTTTATCTATCTATCTATCATCTATCATACACACACAGTGGACTATTACTCAGCCATAAGAAATAATGAAAGTCTTTCATTTTTAACAATGTGGATAGACCTAGAAAGTATTAGGCTTAGTGAAATAAGTCAGAAAAGGATAAATATTCTGTTATCATGATATGTGATATTTAAGCAACAAAAGAAATTAAAGTATATAACAAAACAGAAACAGATTCACTGGTTGTTAATAGCAGAAAAAAAAAAAAGAGAGAGAAGTACAAAATAAGGGTAAGGGATTAAGAAACACAAACCACTATGGATAATACAGATGTGCAGCAAGCATATATTTTGCAGTATAAGCTTTTATCTTTAAGAAATTTAATGAAATATAATCTGTAAAATGCTGAATCACTATATTGTACATCTTCATTTGATAATATTGTAAATCAATATTATAATCAACCAATAAAAAATGGCATGCATGGACTTATCTATGAGGATGTAAATTGCATTTAGAGCTGTATGTACATGTCATTTTTCTCAGTCATTTTTGAAAGAAAGAGGAAGAATCCTTATTAATAAAATATGACATTCTTATGTTAAATGCAGCGTGTGTGTGTGTGTGTGTGTATAAAACAATGCTGTATATACATATGTGAGAGAGAGATTCTTCTTTTGTATGTATTAATATTGATCAAATTTTATATTTAAAATATTTTTAATCTGAAGTGAGCATAAATTGAAGGCAACATCATTAGGCCCAATTTAAGATAAAAATATGGAAGTATAATGCAGAAAGAATAAGAGAAATAAACCAATTCAGGGCAAATTCTGTTTCAGCCTGCCCATGTCTCATCAACTATTGTGAGTCTTCACATACTCAAGCACTAAAATTAATTATACATGAAGATTTACTGTTTGAAAGAAAAACAAAACAAAATATGTGTCTTAGATGGTTTCTCTAAGTATTATAAACTTTGCCTTTGTCTTCAAATCTCTATGATCACTTAATTGATGTGTTTTTTTCTTCTCTGAATCAAATTTCATTTACTGTCTATATCTTTCATTTCACAACTCAGATCCCCTGGAAGACTAGAGTGTAGGAAAAGCAGCAACAACTTGGGAATCCTGACAGTATGATTGGTCTGATGTGTGAGCTTAGACTTGTTACTAGACTTCCTGAGAGGAGTTCAAAGGGTATTGATAAGGCAGGGAGACAGATTTGGTGAGAAGCATCCTCACCCAGCGAGAGAGAGCAGATGGCCATGTAAAAGGGCATGGCCTCTGGTGTCAGGCAGGGTTTGCCTGACTTACCATTTTTTTCCCCCAATTCTTTCATCTGTAAACCACATGCTTTCTCCAATTTTTTCATCTGTGATTAGTATTAGTAAATTCTCACAGGTTTGTTTTGAGAATTATCTAAGTGTAGTTTCAATGTTTCCAATCACTGCTATTACACAGCTTATTCATGTTTCTTTTAGGTGATGCTATGAACTCATATTTACATCTTATATCTTACATTATTTGAATTATAAATTTTAACGTAATCCTAAACTGGATCCATTTGGCCTCCATCACATATTTCTAAGTAGGATATTGTTTAGTAGCTAAGATGTGTCTGAGCCTTTTGCAACCTCATGGACTATAGCAAGCCAGGCTTCTCTGTCGATGGGATTTTCCAGGCAAGAATACTGGAGTGGGCTGCCATTTCCTTTTCCAGGAGATCTTCCCAACCCAGGGATCAAACTTGTATCTCCTGCTTGGCAGGTGGATTCTTTACCATTGAGCTACAAGGGAAACCCAGGTAGGAGATAAGGTTTGTCCAAAAGCAGAAAAAACTTTATATTATTCCAGTTAAAAATCAGTAGGTAGTGAGAAAATAATTAAAGCAGAGAAGTAAATAACAATGTTGCTTAATTTTCAACAAACATAGTCCAAAATATATTCTTCCCTGTTGGCTTGGATGGCAAAGAATCTGCCTACAATGAAGACCCAGGTTCAAACCCTTGCTAAATTTGATCTATCAAAGAAATCTTTGGAGTTTCTTCGGAAAATTTCTCAATTCCTCTCTTGGTTGTGGTCTAGCCTTTAGATGCAAGACACATCACCTACCTTAAAGTAGGACTCATCTCTGCAAAAATAGGTAATATATCTCCCATTACTTAAAGAACAGTCTAATTTATAGCAGAAAAGTAAACTGGACCCCACATGACCTGAGAAGGCTGTCAAGTATTATTAGTAAAATTGGGACCATGATTTATTAGAATTCCAGACATTGACATTAAAAAAAAAAAAAAGAAAGAAAGAAAGAAACACAGAAGAAAGTGGCCTAAAAGCCACATAATATAGATGATAGTGAAGGATAATCAGGAATATTGGATATGGACCAAAACTTAGATCAAAAGTTTACAAACAAATGACAGCCAGTAATAAAAATAGTTTGATACAGGGTAGAGGATTATGATATTCTGAATTATGGTAAGCAATTTTATTAGCATATAATTGATATTTTCTTAAAATTTTGCTAATTAAAGAATGGTATCACTGACACTTGACTGTAAACTTCCAAGTTGATCTCATCTTTAATTTCATGCTTAATTTCAACATTTTGTTACTGCCATCTATATTTTACAAAAAAGAAAAATAAAAGCTCTAATCGCTAGCATGAACAGACAAGCAATAAAAGTTTTAAAACTTTGGACAATGCTTGTCATATCAGTCTTTCAGTTACTAGAGTATCAGGAAGGTGCCTTTACACAATGTTTCCTGTGTTAAAATTATTTGATAATAACCTTAGGTTATTCTTCAGCTGAATGTAATACTGCTTTTGGAATCTGCATACCTCCTGGTATTAAAAGAAATTGATATTCAAATGCATTTTCCTTTGAGATTCTAAACAAATTTACCTGTGACTTTTCTTTTGTAGTATCATTTTCGAGAAAGAGGAGAAAAGCTAATATAACATTCAATTGATAATGTTTTATACTAAGCAATAGGAAACAAATGTTAACTTGTGCTATTTTAAAGGTTTTGTATATTTTATGATTTAAGTCACAAATTCCATAAGCTTGAAGTGAAAATTAGCTTACTTCAGAGGAAAGAGTATAGAAAAAATATTTCAGTTTTATGCAAGTCTAAAGGATCAGGAAAGATAGGCCAGTAAATGCCTTGTAGACATTTGTGGGTATTTCTTGTCTCCTGAAAAACAGTCTGTGGATTGGTTCTCAGTGTAAAGCATTTTCTCCAGTGAGACTGAACTCGTCTCACTTTGGTCCTTAAATAATTCATCTGAAGCTTCTACCCATCTTCTTGACAGAATATATCACTTGCCTGCAACTTATCTAAGAAAAATCTTAGACTTCTTTTTTCTGAGATAAGATTTCAGTTGAATTAACCTGTTTATAATGCCTCATAAGCATTACAAAGTTATTAAGAGTAATGTCTTTGTCGTTTTTACTTTTTTCCTTTTTTTGATTTCTCCTTTTCTGCTTACTTCTACTTTCCTTGCTCTGTTTCTCTCTCTCCTGTCCTCCCCCTACTCTTTTCCTTTCCCTCTTTTCTTCTACTTGATTACATGGGTACACTGTTGCTCAAGACCATGCAATGTAGAGCTGAATAAAATCTTTGACAAGCTTTTGGGGGGCACTTAAATTCTGGGCTTCTTCTGATATGTACCTCATATTCTGGGAGCCATAACCTATTCAAGTGTCTGCTCAATTTCTTCAGTGACTGGGTCTTTAAAATGTCATAGGGATAAATATGACTGACACACCAAGGAACCAATCATCATGATTTCTGTCTATGTGTCCCTTTCTAGTCTCTGTTCTGCCATCTCTGTGGGCCCTACCATGAAGACACAGGTCCCCACCTTGCATTACACTTCCTGATTGTGTGCCCATGAGAAGTAGCTGGCTCAATATGTCCTAAAGGACAGTGTTAGATCATATCTTACATAATCCAGAACTGACCTCACTCATAGCAATGAAGATTTAGTTACTTGATGTCTTCCCTGCAGTTATAAGAATCTAGAATTTATTTTAAGAAATGGAATTTCAGTAGTTATAAATAGTCAAAAATAAATATTTCATATAGCATCCACTACATGTTATAGATATAAGGTGCATCATTTTAAAAAGAAGATCTTCAGGTTTTCATCTTTGGTTTTCAACCAGATGCAAGCACCTGTACATTTTTACCACTCCCAGTATCTCATTTCAGGGAAAAATTGGTGAAATTTTTAAGCAGTTGAACTCTGGAAAACTTGTTTAAATTAAGAACTAGGAAAATTGTCTAAATGAATTAGTTAGCAATCTAATTTTAGTTGATTACTTTCACAGTAGGAGCTTTTATGCACAGTGGGGTAGCTTTTTTCTCAATGCCTTTCCTGTATCTAGTTCTTTGATAGAGCCCTCTCATATTATCCAGGGCATGACTGACTTTGTCAAATGATGCAACAGTTACTGTAACACATGCAGAAGCCTGCGATGGTATACATTTTCTAGAGTTTATCCTCTCCTTTATTATTTGAAGCCCTTCCAGCATTAAGACTAAGTAGCCTGCTAGACCTGGAGAAGGAAATGGCAACCCATTCCAATATTCTTGCCTGCAGAATTCCATGGACAGAGCCACCTGGCAGGCTACAGCCCATGGGGTCACAAAGAGTTGGATGTGACTGAATTGACTTTTTACAGCACAGCCTGCTAGACATCCTTGGTAGCTCAGTTGGTAAAAAATCTGCCTGCAATACAGGAGATCAGGGTTCAATCTCTGGATCAGGAAGACCCCTTAGAGAAGGAAATTGCAACCCACTCCAATATTCTTGCCTGGAAAATCTCATGGATAGAGGAGCCTGGCTGACTACAGTTCATAACATTACAAGGGTCAGACACAACTTGGCACTAAATTCCTATAGCCTGCAAGACAGAAGACGACAAAGAACAGAGATCAGTCTGTCTCAGCTTAGAACCTCCGACAGTCTTTTTTGACCTTTAATCCCTGAAGAACCATGCTCTAATGCTTTAGGGTATCCAGTATGACTGCTGTAATGAGTTATATCTTTCACAAGAAACTAAAACAATATTAATTGCATACTACCTTTGGGATAATTTTAAAGTTGGAACACAAATAGCGCTCTGTTCTAAGGTCGAGATGAGAAACTTTAGTTGACAAATATCATTCCTTAGGCAACCTGGTTCAGTTCAGTTCAGTTGCTCAGTTATGTCTGCCTCTGTGTGACCCTGTGGACTGCAGCACACCAGGGTTCTCTGTCCGTCACCAACTCCCAAAGCCTGATCAAACTCATGCCCATCAAGTAGGTGATATCATCCAACCATCTCATCCTCTGTCATCCAGTTTTCCTCCTGTCTTCAATCTTTCCCAGCATCAGGATCTTTTCAAATGAGTCAGCCCTTTGTATCAGATGGCCAAAGTATTGGAGTTTCAGCTTCAGCATCAGTCCTTCCAATGAATATTCAGGACTGATTTCCTTTAGATTGGACTGGTTGGATCTCCTTGCAGTCCAAGGGACTCTCAAGAGACTTTACTTAATATTAAATAATATTATATAGCATATATTGGGCAATTGATCTAATAGGATTTCCAAATTGTATTTCCACATATGCGTTTCTTTTGAACTCCTCCTCATTCAAACTTTTTGTTTCATTTCATTTACCATTATATAAAATTTATTATGAAATTTTTTTAATTTTTGCTAAAAGGAATTTTTTTATTTTTTAATTTAAATTTAATTTTAATTGGAGGCTAATTACTTTATAATATTGTATTGGTTTTCGCCATATATCAACATGAATCTGCCATGGGTGTACACATGTTCCCCATCCTGAACCCCCTCCCACCTCCCTCCCCATACCAAAGAGACACAGATGTATAGAACATCCTTTTGAAAAATTTTAAACAAAATATTAGCCAAATTAAAGAAAGTTAGAATATGATAGTTATGTGCATAGATAGAAACTTATTCATACAAATAATATTCAGAATATAAATATTATATGGAATAGTCCTACAGATTCTAGAGTAGAGCATATATTTAAGATATGTTGCTGAAAAAAGTTATGAATAAAACTAAGTTAAATCATATTATCTTTTATAAAATTTTTAAATCAAATTCAGCATTTACTTTTTCAATGCTTTATATTTTATTTTTTTAATATACTTATAGTTAAGACAATATAAATTTTGAATAAAAATTGAATAAGTTAAGGTACCCAACATGATGTTTTGTTGTCCACATACACAATGAGTGGAATGATTATTACAATCAAGGTAATTAATTCCTCCATTTCCTGTCTCAGTTCCTTTTTGTGTGTGTGTTGTGAGAGTACCTGGAGTGTACTCAGAGTGATGGCCATGGTTAACAGTACAGTATTGTATATCAGAAATTTGCAATAATGATTTTGTTCTCAAGAGCAATGGTAAGAAAAATGCAAATATGTCATTTTCATTTAACTTTATGCATTAATTATAGGATTTCTGTGAATAAATTATTTACAAAGCTGGAAGTAATTAGTGCTCTGTCTTGAAGGTTAAGTATATAAACAATACAGAATTTGTCTGGGTTTATTTGGGCCAGAAAAAGATGTATATTCCTGTAGAGTAAGAATCTGAATTAATTTGTTTAGTAGCTATTTAGAATTTTCTTTATGATGTAACTAAGTTATAATTAAATGTAGCCTACCATGTTTGTCAATTTAATACATAGAAATAAATTGAAATAAGGAAAAAAAATCATGGCTAGAAAGACTGATAAGAAAAGCTGTTAGAATTTTTAAGATGATAACTAAAATCAAACTAATTAAGATACCAAGATGGTTCTCTGGGAGGCAAGATGATGATAGATTCAATTGAGGAAAAAATAAAAATGGGAAAACTAGGTCAACAGTGGGTTTGCCATCTGTCTTGTTCTAAGTCATTTTGGTTAAACACTTTATTCTCCCCATTTTCCCTCTTTTAAAATTCTCCTACAATAATATCCTTTTGATTCTTCAACATATTGTTTTGTCATTTTTTAACTAACTTGATAGGCCAAAATAACCATAAAAATTATGAAACTGAAGAAGGAAAATTAGTTACAAGAACTAGATATATTTATTAAACATCTGCTCTGTGTGCCAAGGAATATACTGATTATGACAGGTCTACCAGGCCTGGTTCCTATCCTTGAGAAAATCCTAGCAAAATTGATAAGACTTGGAATTGTAATGCTACATTATATGCCGTTCACTTAATTTCCATCACGTTCAAACATTTTATTAGCTAATGCACCCAAAAGTTTTTGATGTTTTATTATATGGATTACAAGAGTCCCATCACTTCATGAGAAATAGATGGGGAAACAGTGGAAACAGTGTCAGACTTTATTTTGGGGGGCTCCAAAATCACTGCAGATGGTAATTGCAGCCATGAAATTAAAAGACACTTACTCCTTGGAAGAAAAGTTATGATCAACCTAGATAGCATATGCAAAAGCAGAGACATTACTTTGCCGACTAAGGTCCTTTCTAGTCAAGGCTATGTTCTTTCCAGTGGTCATGTATGGATGTGAGAGTTGGACTGTGAAGAAGGCTGAGTGCCGAAGAATTGATGCTTTTGAACTGTGGTGTTGGAGAAGACTCTTGAGAGTCCCTTGGACTGCAAGGAGATCCAACCAGTCATTCTGGAGGAGATCAGCCCTGGGATTTCTTTGGAAGGAATGATGCTAAAGCTGAAACTCCAGTACTTTGGCCACCTCATGCGAAGAGTTGACTCAATGGAAAAGACTCTGATGCTGGGAGGGATCGGGGGCAGCAGGAGAAGGGGACAACCAAGGATGAGATGCCTGGATGGCATCACTGACTCTATGGATGTGAGTCTGAGTGAACTCCAGGAGTTGGTGATGGACAGGGAAGCCTGGCGTGCTGCGATTCATGGGGTTGCAAAGAGTCAGACACAACTGAGCAACTGAACTGAACTGAACTGAACTGAATGCAAAGTTTAAAGTAATATGGAATAAAAGAATGTGGTTGCAAGCATATATATTGGCCTAGAAAAAAAGGACCAGTGAATACAATATGAATAAAACTTTATTAAAAAGGTATCTAGGAATTATGATGAAGGCAAAATACAAAGGAAAGCAGATAATTGAAATTTTAAAATTCATGCACTGTCTGGGTACCTTTCAGACATTCTGTGGGTGATGCAGTATAGTAAATTATTATATGTCTCAATACAAGGCTTAGAAAAGTGCATAAAAAGAAGCACATGCCTGGGGCTTTCTGAAAGAAATTAATGAAAATGCTCAAGTATTTAGTGAGAGAGATATTTAAGTGACAATTGGCTCTAAGAACCGAGGACTGGAAATATATTAACATTTTCCCCTAAAAGGACATTGTGCTGAGTGAGAGAGAAAGGAACGAAGCAACTGAATTTAGAGATGAGGCAAAGAAGGAGTACCATAATGTTCTCCTCTGTTCTCTGATCTCAATAAACTGATGATCAATATGCTTGGGCCTACCCAGTGTAGCCTGAAATTTAGTAGCTAAAATTATATTTGTTAATTAGGTCTGTTATATATATGAATTTCATATTTCTAGATAATTTAGACAATTGTTCATTAGGCAGCTAAATAGTTTATGGCACTCTTCATTAATCCACATATGTATGCTGATTTATCAAAGTTTACTTGTCATCATAAAGCAGGAGAGAGGGAAGGAGACACAGAGAAAAGCCATTTATTTTGATTCAAAGGGCAGAGAATGAAGTGGTGGTGGCACTATGCCCTTACTAGCACTGAAACCTTTGTTTCCAAGGCAGTCTTTCTCAAGGACCATATGATCTCCCTTCATCTAGGACAGGTTGCTAGTGGATGCCACGTGAGCAACTCCTCTTAGACAAAGACATAATATAATGAGCCCCCATCTTCAGTTCCTTGTAAGAGAAAGTAAATGAAATGAGTCACGTCTTTCTCCCATATCTAGGGATTAGCTGTCTCCTGGATTACTTGCACCTGTACCACCTCCTTCTCATCAAGAGGAAGGACCTACTCATACAGTGGAGT
Source organism: Neotragus moschatus (assembly GCA_006410615.1). NCBI lineage: Eukaryota > Metazoa > Chordata > Mammalia > Artiodactyla > Bovidae > Neotragus > Neotragus moschatus. Next base: position 17,522 of record SJYA01003952.1, on the reverse strand, counting down.
TCATCTCTTCCAGAGTGTTTATAAAGCTGGAGCCTAGGTAATTTTTAGCTTTGTCACTGTATCTTACCAGGCAGTTGAATAGCACTAAGAATTAAACAGTTCTGTAGCTAGGTTAGAGATAGACTTTGCAAAATTATTGTTTTATTTTCTCATTTGATCGTAATGAACAAGTAGCTTGACCTTTCCTTGACTTGCTTTCTTCATCTTTAAAATGAGGTTTACGATAGTAGCAACTTTATAAGGTTGTTATCTTTAAATGGGTTAGTGCATGTAAAATGCTTATAAACTTATCTCAACAAAGTGTAAGTACTGACTATTTTTAATATAAATTTATTTATTTTAATTGGAGGTTAATTAAAATATTGTATTAGTTTTTCCACACATCAACATGAATCCGCCACAGGTATATACATGTTCCCCATCCTGAACCCTCCTCTTTCCTCCCTCACCATACCATCCCTCTGGGTCATCCCAGTGCACCAGCCCCAAGTATCCAGTATCATGCATCGAACCTGGACTGGCGATTCTATTTTTATTATTATTATTTTTCTGGAGAATCCCATGGACAGAGAAGCCTGGCAGGCTATAGTCCATGGGGTTGCAGGAGTCGGACATGACTTGGCAACTAAACCACTACCACCACCCTTATATAGTACGCTTCTACAAGCCCTAATCACAAAGTTACTAAAGTTGGGACCTCAACTCCAGGACTCTAGATCTCTTTAGACTTCGTTCAGGACCTACTATTCTTGCAGAGATGAGGTGGACAGCCAGAGACTCCAAGAACAAAGGTATTGGGTCTTAGGTATTGTAACCATGATGGCTTGCAAAGTGTCGGTTTACCACAGTGACATCTATGAGGGCCAGTTTTCTGAAACACAGCTGGATCTCAGAAAATTGGAGGATGGGTCAATACAGTCTTAATCCTTTTACTTTAAAAATAAATTTTATTGAAGTATAAAAGGAACACAATGTTGTGAATCACCTATTTCATTGTTCAGTCATAAAGAGTTGGACACAACATAGTGACTGAATGACAGCAAAATAGTTGATTTACAATGTTGTGCTACTTTCAGTTGTACCGCAAAGTGAATCAGTTATACATGTATCTGTATCCACTCTTTTTATTTTCCCATATAGTCATTATGGGGCTTCTCTGGTGGCTCAGACAATAAAGCATCTGCCTGCAATGCGGGAGACCTGGGTTTGATCCCTGAGTCAGGAAGATTCCCTGGAGAAGGAAATGGCAACCCACTCCAGTACTCTTGCCTGGAAAATTCCATGGACAGAGGAGCCTTGTAAGCCACAGTTCATGGGGTTGCAAAGAGTTGGGCACAACTGAGTGACTTCACTTCACTTCATAGGTCATTATAAATTATTCAGTATAGTTCACTGAGCTATACAAGGGGTCCTTGTTGGTTATTCATCTTACATATAGTAGTGTGTATATGCCAATCCCAATCTCCCAATGTATCTCTTTCACACATTCCCACCTGGTAATCATAAATTCATTTTCTACATCTTTGACTCTATTTCTATTTTATAAAAAGTTCATTTGTACTATTTTTTATATTCCTCATATGTGAAATCATATATATTTGTCTTTCTTTGTCTCTTTTTACTTTTTTAAGTTTCATGCTTTATTTGTTCCCATTCACTTGTTTATAATTTATCTCCTTTTAAGAAAATCTCATAATTCTTCAAACATTTTTAAAATTTTTTCTATAGTTTCAATATTTTCTATTGTTTTCCTTTATTATTATTATTTGCTTTTATATGTTATCTTATAGCTTAATATTTATTTCATTACTTGGTAAAGACCATGGTCAAGAGATAGTGGTAACAAATAAACGTATACCAGAAAAATAAAAACTTGAAAGTCTTCTGTCCTGACCTATCCTGAGAAAAGACCTTTCCAGATTCTCTGTTTGCTCTCCCAGGACTTTTCTTCTCTGAAGTGAAACCCATGACTCTACAATATTGGTAAGTACTCTGGTGATCCTGATGCAGGGTATATGCTGACCCTGCCTTCAGAAAAGCATTTGTGAGTCACTTACGGAGCCATTTGTTCATTTACTCATTTATGAACTTATTCACTCTTGGTCATATGTTTTACTACTGTAATTTCATAATTTATATACATTCTCTATTTTCAAAACATATATTTATCATTTATTGCCCACTACTTTTCCTCTTATACTACAGCATCATTTTTGGATGCCCATAAGGAAATAATGATGTACTAGTTTTGGTGTCTCAGGCCGTAAAGAATCTGCCTGCAATACAAGAAACCCAGGTTCAATCCCTGAACTGGGAAAATCCCCTGAAGAAGGGAATAGCCACTCCATTATTCTTACCTGGAGAATTCCATGGATGGAGGAGCCTGGCAGGCTACAATCCACGGAGTTACACAGAATTGGACACAACTGAGCAACTAACACTTTCACTTAACAGAGTGCATCATTCTATAATATTCATGATGGATTCAGTATTCATTTTTCCAGTATTATGTAATATTTTTATGTATTTTTTGACTTTCCTTTTAAATATCTCAATAATGTTTTGAAGTTTTCTAAATATAGTTCATTCACAATTCTGTTCAAAGTTATTTCTAGGCAATTTTTGTTGAAACCATTTTTAAGAGATAGCAAACATAATGCAGGTTTAGGTATAAAAGTAAGATGAACAAGGTGTTACTTTAATTCCGTCTTCATATAAAAACAATTAACTGTCTTGTATATGTTTTAGGGTGCTGAAAAATGAGAAAGTTTCATGACTATAAAAGAGAATTAGAATATTAGCATAAAATGAAGCAAGCTAATTGTGCTGCTCAATGGCTTTCATACAGGGTTTCTTTATTATTGATTTATTTTTTGTTTTTTGAAGCTTTTACATTCTCACCAGTGCAGGAGAGCTTTTGAGCACATATGGTTTCTTGAGGAACAAAACAGACTGTCTTTAACATCCTGTCTCTAAAACTTGGGGTGAAAGTTTCAATGTATTCCATTGCAACAATGCCTCCACCATAGACACATACTTATATCCTGACAATATGAGGAATGTTGTTAAAGCATCTAGTGTAATGATCAAAAGGTTATTGAGTCAAGAGATAGATTTATCATAACAGATCCTGTCTGTTGTGGAAGAGACACAAAGGAAAAGAAATAACATATCCACCATGTGGTTAAAAAATAATATGTAAGAGTCAATGAAGGATTTTGATCTTCATTTTTTCTTTTAGGAGTTACTCCAGCTTACTATGAATCCACTTTCGTTGGTAAATATGTACTGTTCCTAAAATGTTTTTGTAGAAAAAACTAGAGGCCTTGAGAGCATGATCATTTCTGTGGTTCTAAGAGTTGTAAAACATCCTTACTCCATGTAAGCTTTTATTATTACTATTTAAATTGGAAACAAACAAAAAGACTCTTCTGAATTGGAGATTAATAGTCTTCACTTGCCATTTACATGATTTTCTAAAACATACATTTATTCATTTATCAGAAAATAGTTTTTGTTTATTTCCCTAATGCCAATCATTCTGATAAGTTCATTTGTGTGACAGACTGAAGGATACCAGAGGGACAAGATCCATTAATTTATTTGATAACACAGAGTATTAGGAACTTTTTAGTGATGTATGTACTTTTGTTTGAAATTGCTAATTAAAAATTGAAACTGGTTTTCTGAAGCTTAAGGAAAACTGGAGAAAATAAAATAAGTTTTGGGCTATCCAAGATCCAAATGCTTTCCATCACTTATTACTTTTCCTTTTTCTGATAGGCCTATTTTTGTAAAATAAATATTATTTAATCTTTAAAATTTCAACATATCTTCTAATTTTAGCACAAATAATTTTGATGTCATTCCATTTGAAGTACTTCAGTGATTAACTTTGTACTCAATCATTTAGTATACTTATTTACTGTTTTGTTTTATCCAATATTGTTTTCTGGTTTGTCTGAAGGTACTTAAGAAAGATTCTGGCAAAATCTGATTTACTTCCTTTACTATTTCTCAGAAGCTGCTTGACCTTGAATGATTTTAAAGATATAAAAACAATCATGTCTCTGAGCTATTCAATTTACAATAGATGAAACTAAACTTGTGAGTGATTACTGACTGGTTTGGTTGCAATAAAACTGATTCTAAAATCTGACTCTTCTAATTCTGATAATTTTTCCTTTTTTAAGCACAATCTTTTTTTTAAAGCTCTTTAGCCTCTAAAATGTAATAATTTTGCATTATATGTGTCTTTAGTGTTGTCTGTAATTGAATATTTTATAATTATTTTCATTGAAGTATATTTGACTCACAATATTACATTAGTTTCAGGTACTCAGAGTGTTTCATTATTTTTCTAGATTACTCCAGTAAAAGTTATTATAAGGTAATGGTAATAATTCTCCATGTTATATATCTTTGTTGATTATCTATTTTTATATACTAGTTTATCTCTTAACTATTTACATGAAATTTGTCCTTTTCCCTTCTTTCTCCCCTTCAATAAACACGTTTGTTTTCTATGTCTGAGTCTATTTCTGTTTATTCATTTATATTACTTTTTAGATTTTATAGAAGTATTATTATACAGCATTTGTCTTTGACTTATTTCACTAAGCATGATGTTCCCTAGGGCCATCTATGTTGCTGCAAACAGCAGAATTTCTGATTAGATAGTTTTCCAAAAGCAGACATACAGGTGGCTAACATAAGAAGATGTTCTTATGTTAAGAAGATATTCAACATAAGAAGATGATCAACACATAAGATGTTCGACACCACTAACAGAGAAATGCAAATAAAAACTACAATGAGATATTACCTCACTCTTGTTAGAAAGACCATTATTAAACAGTTACAAATAACAACTGTTGGAGAGGACATGGAGAAAAGGAAACCTTTGTAAACTGTTTGTGAGAATGTAAATTTGCATGGCCAATATGGAAAACTACATGGTTTTGCAAGAAAAAAAACTAAAAGCACAACTATCATATAATCCAGCAATTCCATTTCTGGATAAACTTCTGCAAAAAGTCAAGACACTAATTTTAAAAGACATTTGTACCCCAAAGTTAATAGCAGCACTGTTTACAATAAGCAAGATATGGAGGCAACATCAAGCACACATCAGCTAATTAGTAAATATTTTATAGTTATTTAATTATGCACCTAATTTTCATTGACTAAAAGTACAATTCAAATATTATTGAGAAAGTAAATATGTTGCAATTGATTTGTTAATCAATTGGTTATGTAGTTTTACTATTTTTAACCGAGGACTGAGTAAGTTAGGGGCTTCCCAGGTGGTGCTAGTGGTAGAACACCTGCTTGCCAATGGAGGAGTGAGGAGATATGAGATGCAGATTTGATCCCTGGGTCAGAAGTATCCCTGGAGAAGGTCATGGAAATTCACTCCAGTATTCTTGCCTGGAGAATGCCATGGACAGAGGAGCCTTGTGGGCTATAGTCCACAGGGTCACAGAGTAGGACACAACTGAAGCGACTTAGTGTGAGTAAGTCAGAATCATGAAGTCATGTAATCTTCTTACACTCTCTTCCCTATGCTATCTATTCATTCAACAAGTCTCAATAAATATTGATTAGCTCCACTGCATGAGGCACTTTGGAAGCAAATAGTAATAAAAAATAAATATTTATAAACACTGCCTTCACCATAATGGAATGTACAGTCTTTCAAAATAGACTTCAGTCAAATAAACAAGCTCAGTTCCACCTGCACACACAGGCACGCAAACACAGACACACTTACACACATTTTAACTGACAATATTTAACCAGGTCAAGTATGGAAAAGAAGACACATACAGTGGATCAGTGAATATATATACCTGGGAATTGGCAGCATGAAGAAAAAGAGTAAGATGACTTTTGAATAGATTTTAGTGGTCATTTCTAAGGTATATAGAGAAGCTATTTTGATTCTAGTCACTGAAGTAGAGTACTCTGGAAGGGAGTAAGATTAGGCAAAGTTGGCTCAAATTCTATTTTTTTATTTTGCCATAAGATATAGTGCCAAATTTTCTGTAATTGTGGTTTTCATTCTGTCTTCTTTCTGATGGATAAGGAGAAGAGGCTTGTGGAAGCTTCCTGTTGAGAGGGAATGGCTATGAGGGAGTCTCAGACTTGCTCTAATGGGCAGGGCCATGCTCAGTAAATCTTCAATTCAACTTTCTCTTGATGGGTGGGGCTATGTCCCCTCCCTGTAGTTTGCCCTGAGGTGACCTTCTTCAAAAGGATTTATGCCAGCAATTTCAGGCTCCTAGGACTGTTGTATTTAGTGCTCATGACCTGACAGCAGGCCACTGTCAACTCACAGCTCTGCTAGAGAATCCGGGACACTCACAGGCAAGTGTGGCTCAGTCTCTTGAGGGGTCACTGCTCCTCTCTCCTGGGTCGTGGTGCCCATAAGCTTTTGTTTGTGCCCTGCAAGAGTCTGTTTTCCCAGTCCTGTGGAAATTCTGTAATCAAATCCCACTGGCTTTAAAAGTCAAATTCCCTGGGGCTTCTTAGTCCTTTTGCCAGATCCCCAGGTTGGGAAATCTGTTGTGAATCTTAGAAGTTTCACAACAGTGTGAGAACTTCTTCAGTATAATCATTCTCCAGTTTGTGAGTCGTCTGCTCAGTAGCTCTGTGGTGAGACTAATGGAAACCTCCTTCAAAAGGACTTATATCACACACCACGCTTTCCAAGTCTGCTGAAGTCAGAGTCCCTGTCCCTGTGGCAGGGCACTGCTGACCTGTGCCTCCACAGGAGACACTCTAACACTCAAAGCCTCAGTTTCAGGGAGCTCTCTGGGTCCTGGTGCATACAAGGGTTTGTTTGAGCCTTTTGAGCATCTCTGTGGGGTTTGATTCTACATGTGCTTTTGTCGTCCCTTCTACCGTCTTGTTGGGCTTCTCCTTTTCCCTTGAATGTGGGGTATCTTTTTTTGGTGGGATTCAACATTCTCCTGCCAATGGTTGTTTAGCTGTGAATTGGAATTTTGGAGTTCTCACAGGAGAAGATGAGTGCATGTTCTTTTACTATGCCATTTGGTTTGTTCCCCATGTTACCCCTTGTATTTCAGTAATGAAAGCAGTGCCTGGATTCAAACACCAACTCTCATTTAATTGCTTGTAACTTTGACAATATCTTTGAACATGTTTAACCACAGCTTCCTCACTTGACCCAATGCCAAGGGATTCGCTGGTGGCTAAGTTGGTAAAATGTCTGCCTACAATGTGGGAGAGCTGGGTTTAATCCTTGGGTCAAGAAGAACCTCTATTGCAGGATGGGCACAGGTGGTGATGAAGGACGTGGGCCTCTGCTGTTGAAGGTCTCATTTGATTGAGGTGTGACTTAACTTTGGTCTCAGGGGCAGGCATCTGATTTGGCACACATGCTTGGGACAGTTGGGGTACTCCTCCAGAGAGAGACTGGCAGGTGCTACCACGATGTGTTTGCCCTTCTCCAACCCTGGCACCATCTTCCTTCCCTTGGACATGTAGGGTGCTCCCTGCCTCCCCAAGAGGGAAGCTGGCAGGCACCACCACTAAGCTGCGTCTACCCTGCCTCAGTTCTGGCTTCATCTTCCTCTCTCTTCTCTCTTCATTGTTGAACTCAACGAAACTGAGCCATGCCATGTAGGGCCACCCAAGATGGACGGGTCTTGGTGGAGAGCTCTGACAAAATGTGGTCCACTGGAGAAAGGAATGGCAAACCAGTTCAGTATTCTTGGCTTGAGAATTCCATGAACTGTATGAAGAAACAAACAAAGATGAAACTGAAAGATGAACTCTCCGGGTCAATAGGTGCTCTATATGCTACTGGAAAAGAGTGGAGAAATAACTCCAGAAGGAATGAAAAGACAGAGCCAAAGCAAAAACACCATCAGTTGTCGATGTGACTGGTGATGAAAGTAAAGTCCAATGCTGTGAAGAGCAATATTTCAAAGGAACCTGGAATATTAGGTCCATGAATCAAGGTAAATCGGAAGTGATCAAACAGTTGATGGTGAGTGAACATCAACATTTTAGGAATCAGTGACCTAAAATGGAACAGGAAAATTTAATTCAGATGACCATTATATCTACTACTGTGGCCAAAATCCCCTTAGAAGAAATGAAGCAGCCCACATAGTCAACAAAAATCTGAAATGCAGTACTTGGGTGCAATCTCAAAAAAACGACAGAATTATCTCGTTCGTTTCCAAGGCAAAGAATTCTGTATCACAGTAATCCAAGTTTATGCCCCAGCCACTTCAATGAAGACCTACAAGACCTTCTAGAACTAACACACACACACACACACACACACACACACACACACAAACAATGTCCTTTTCATCATAGAGGACTAGAATGCAAATGTAGGAAGTCAAGAGATATCTGGAGTAACAGGCAAATTTGGCCTTGCAGGACAAAATTAATCAGAGCAAAGGCTAACAGAGTTTTATTCCACTAATAACACCTTTATTAACACTGATACTTGTTCTCAGCATCTCTGATTACTCAGCCCCCTGATAGTTTTAAGTATAGGGATTTGTGTTTCTTACTTCAATAGATTATTGAAGCATTTTTTAAATTGAAAATTTGATCCAGGGTGTAGCTTTCCACATTATTTTAATGCAGGGTGAAACACCTTTGAATTATCTTAATCTGAACTCCCAGCTCCACTGTCAACTCAGTGCTTTGGAAAGTTTAGTGACTCTTCAAATCTTCAAGGCAGCCATTAGTTACATTTCTGCAGAATTTTCATGTCTCCCTTAAGATTTTATATGTTCTTAAGATTTGCTTTTCAATTGTGAAGTAGTTTGCTACTAATTACTTCAATGTATTTTCTGCTGGGAAAACTCACATATGACCAGCACGAATTTAATTTTAAATTTACATCACCACCCCATGTGACAGTTTTGTATGAGTCACTTCTCACTCAAGAACAACATGCTGTAGCAGAATATATTAAATTGAGTTTGAAATTCTTTTGTGCCAAGTGGTTAGACATATGGGTCTGGAGTTCAGAGGAGACATCTGTGCTAAAGATATAAATGGTAGTTATCCAAGTGTGGCTGATTCCTGAAGGCTTGCTTGTGAATGAGATTATTTATGGAGACAGTATAAACTGAAAGACAGGGGCTAGAACTGATGTGGAAAAACTCCACCCATTTATAAACATGATCTTGAGCAGGAAATAGAAAATGCGTGGGCTGAACATCTTAGGGAAAGCAGGACAATGAATTCTAGCAGTTGTGGGAAGAAGAAAGATCACAGTTCAAATATTCTCACTTCATCACCCCCTTTTATACCATGTCAAAAATACTAATTCCAAATTACATAAAATTAAAGCTACCTAAGAAAACAGCACTTATGTACTAGGGTGCTTATCAAATCTATTCATACTGACTTATTTAAAAATTTCAGTGTGCATGATTATTCATCTTGTGTGTACTTGTATTTTTATGTAAAGTTATAAGCATATCCTTGTATTTTTTTTTCTTTTAATCTCCCCTGACAAGATAATAAATAAATGACTTAAGTGAGAGCTATTAAGACACTATGTGGAAGTGCTAAATTTGTACCTTTCAAAAAGAACCGAGAAGAATTTTTACAAAAGTTTATATAGACATAAAAATCTCACAGATATGCCAAAGAAAAATGACATCTATACCTTGGCTGAAAATGATACATGATACATCAGTAACTGCTCAAAAGTTTGTGCAGTGATTCTAAGACATGATATTCTGCTAGAAGCTGGGAGCCACTATTGAGGAAAATGGACCCTAGCATCAGAAGATGCAGAGATGATAAATGATGATTCGAACACAAACTGGGTACATTGGGAAACTTTATGTTAAAATAGGAACATACAGTGAAAAGCAAAAAAAAGATATATTTTTAAGAGGTTTTGTTAAAGTACATTTTTAATAGTAGAAATAACTAAAAGTACAGTGAATAATTCTAAACTTAAAGGAAGATACTTGAATCAGATTTAGAATCAGATCTTTGAAAATCAACTCTATGATTCCCAGGGACTGCAATTCTAGTAGTTTTACAGGTCTCGGTTTTTAGAACTGAAACCAGCTTAAATCCTGTGTGATTATGAGCTGAAGGGAGTTTTACTCTTTTTTTCATGTGGGTCTCTATTCTCATCCTTAAGAGTAATGTGAAAGCCTCTTAACAGCAGCCTGCTCAGGGTTTTGTGTAAATAGATGAAGAGTGGAAGGCAGTGAGGATGAGCAAATGTTCTTGCTCCTGCTTCAGAAGCCCTCCCAGACCATTTAAAAAATTGACTCCATGATATTTACAAATTTATATTTCCATACCTTCTCTCCATAACACCTATCAGCAGCACAGTCTATGCTTGTGTCCACATTTGAATGTGTACACTTTTTAACTTGTTTTTTCTCAAATTCTTCTCTAAGAAATAATATAACTTGAGGAATTTTAACTATAGAATGGTCTATAATGGGAGACCATTATATGGTCTCCTGTGGGGTCAGGTTGCTTATTAAGTAAAGTAGATTCATCAGAACGTTTCTACTTGTTTTCTATTCAGTATGACACTTGTACATGGATTGGATTCAACAGACTGCAATGCCGAAAAAGGTTTTATTTCTTTTTTTTATTTTTTAAAAATTTGTTTTATATTAGAATAAAATTGATTTATAATGCTGTGTTAGTTTCAGGTGTACAGTTAAGTGCCTAATTCATGCATATACATATATCTATTCTTTTTCATATTCTTTCCCAGTTAGGTTATTACAGAATATTGAGTAGAGTTCCCTGTGCTGTACAGTAGGTCATTGTTCATTATCTATTTTATATATAATAATTATTTTTGTTAATCCCAAGCCCCCAATTTATTCCTCCCTTTCCTGCTACTTTTCCCCTTTGATAACCATGTTTGTTTTCAAAATCTGTGAGTCCATTTGTGTTTTGTAAATAAATTCATTTGTATGTTCTTCTTTATTTTAGGTATAAAGAAGAAATTTCATTTTTATGTAATTTCAACTACTCTCCGTCTCATTTAAATTACTATTCCCCTACACACACACACAGAATCTCAGGCCTGACTCATACTTTGAGGATTACAATGTGGAGAGGAACATGGGAATTAAAGAAAAAATGTCAAAGTTGTTTAAAGCTGATGATATATTACTCTAGCTCCTGGAAACTCTTCTGGCAGAATTCTATAGACTGCCTCAAACACACCAGGTACTTTGGTTGGTGCTTTGTAGATGAATGACTTCCAACATTACACAGTTCTAGAAATGGGCTATGGGTCATGGTGGGGCATTCTGAAAAGATTATTAATGTTGGAGTCTCCTCACTCAGAACTGCAGTGCTCAGGGCATGTTCCTATCAAGATGACTCTCCTTCCTAAATGCAAGGATTGTACTTATTCTCAGCTAAGTTCCTCAAACTGCTTGCCATTTAATTGACGTCAGAGGTAGAATAAGAGCCTCCCCCACAAGCCCACATCCTAGTCCTTAGAAAGTGAAAATGTTAGTAGCTCAGTAGAGTCCGACTCTTTGCAACCCCATGAACTGTAGCCCACCAGTGTCCTCTGTCCGTGGAATTCTGCTGGCAAGAATACTGGAGTGGATTGTCATGCCCTTCTCCAGAGGATATTCCCAACTCAGAGACTGAACCCAAGTCTTCTGCATTGCAGGCAGATTCTTTACCGCTGAGCCACGAGGGAAGCCCCTATCATAGTCCTTGAAACTTGAGAGGACATTAGGTTCCATGGCATAAAGCAATTAAAGTTGAAGATGCAATCAAGGTTGCAAATTACTTATCAGCTGTCCTTGAGAAGGGGTGATTACTGGACTTTGTAATCCATGTGTAATTACAAAAGTCCTTGTAAATGGAAGAAGGAGGCAGAAGATCAGAATCCAAGAGGGATTTGAACACAGAGCTAGCTTTGAAGGTGGAAAGATATCATAGGCCAAGGAATGCAGATGGCTTCTAGAAGCTGGAAAAGACAACAAAATGGATTCTCCCCTAGAGCTTCTAGAAGGAAATACAGCCCTGTTGACACCCTGATATTAGCCCAGTGAAACCCATTTAGGATTTCTGATCTCTTCTGAACTTCTTTAATATAATAAATTTCTGTTAAGTCAAAACAAAACAAAAAACATGGCTCTCCAACCCAAATCCTTAGCAGGCACACATACAAACCCGATAGTCTAGGAGTGTGAATGGATCATAGTTCCAACATCAGAGAGAGATGCAACTATATTCTTACCTTTATATTTTCACTGGAGAGCCAGACACCAGTTTTTAAGTGGATGAAAGACCAAGAGACTCAATAAGAATGGAGTAGGTCTCTTTAAGTCAGTCAACTTGAAACTATTCTGAGCAAGATGAGTGAAGAACACAGTACACAGACAACTTCTTTCAGATAATCAAGTAATGATTCCTTTCTCAAATTGGTTTCCTAGTTTTCCCTATATATCACCTGGGTTGAGAATAAACTAAATTTTCTTTCCTGTGGCAAGACTTCTGTTTGACCTTTGGAGAATATTTGCAACTCTTCTTCCTAAATTTGGATTTTCATCCAAATTAAGACAAAAAGAAGCTTATTTAACATCCCATTATATTTCTAATGATCATTTCTTAGGCATTTGAATCAGGAAGTGGTGAGAGGTAAAGTATGAGTTATTAAAAAAGACAGAATATACAGGTAGGTGTGATTTGAGTGCCATAAAGTTTATCAGTTGGAAGAATTATTGTTTACAGGTAAAATGAAATGATTTGATTATTGACAGACCACCTGGATATTCAGAGACATACTTAATTTTAATTTATTAATCAGAAGAAAAATACTTTAAGAACTAAAATTTTTAAAAGACTAGAAAGATTTTTAAAATTTCAATAGATAATTCATGTTAAATGGCAACCCACTCCAGTATTCTTGCCTAGAAAATCCCATGGACTGTGGAGCCTGGTAGGCTATAGTCCATGGGGTCGCAGAGTCAGACACGACTGAGCAACTTCACATTCACATAGTATTAATATAGCTTCTTACTAAATAATATTATTAAAAGTGGCTATAAATATTGTTCAAGTGTTTGATGTTAAAAACATTGTCTTCCTTAGTGATGATTAAGAAATATAATATTCTTTAAGTTCTATGAAACAATGGTTCTAATTAGAATGTTCTTTGTATGCAGGAAAATAATGTACTCTTTTAAAGAATGACAATTGGCATTTAACAACCAGTGAAGTTGTATAAGATACTGTATTTCTGATACAAAATAACACATAGAGTTTGATATTTTAGAACTGACACAACATCAGTTCATCACCCTGTAAAAGTTATTCAGGGATCCAAGTACTTCATATTTTATTTTTTGTAAAACAATATATTTGATAGCTACTTGTGCTGGGTAATGCAAGCCCTATTTCACCTTCAAATGTGGATTATCTCATTTAGAGTAGAGACTAGAAATTCTACTCCACAAATATGGTAATATCAGAAGTGAATTAAGAAATATGGATAGAAATGATCTACAGCAAACTAAATAGAGATTAAGAATAATAATATAGCATAATTAGAAGGAAAGATAATTATAATTATGGAGAAAAATTCAATTTAAATAATATCTTTTAAAATATTATACATATGTATTCCTTAAAACTTTATCACATGCAAAGTGAAAGAACAAATGAGGTTACCTGGGCAGGTATTTGGGAAATATATGTATTATCAAAAAGAAGCATTCTCAGTGTCAACAACCATACCCAATATCAAAAGAGTTCATGACTATTTTTTAAATGTTATCTTATTTTTTGTAGCTTTATATGAACTTATTATTTTTTGATGGAACCATTCAACATGTACAAAGTAGGTAAAAATTTCCTAGAGTGTCAGACAGTTTTTAGGCAATTGCTAGACAATTGCCTTTAGGTTTAATTTCCAAGTTTGGGAGAGGGAAATGGAGGAAAAACATTTGAACATATTGTTAGTGACTTGGAAATTTCTGAAGGAATAATTTGGATTGATCATTTATTTTTATATATAATTTGAATGTTCATAAGATTATGACAGTTCTTAGAGATTAAGAGGAAAATATGTGACTTGATCCCCTCAGAAACTTCCCAATCTTTGTGTTGTTAGTTGTATCTATTCTCACTCATGATCACTAAATCATCTTCAGTTGTAAAACCCTGGTAGTTGGTAGGTATTCAGTATTCTTATCGCTTTACCTATTGAAGGGATTTATTGCATATAATATTCTAGTCTGATATATATTTAATTGGAAATTCAACTCTGGACCTCAAACTTCATTTATATATTGCCCTGCTATAATAAACAGGGAAAAACAGAACAAAACATAAGCATTATCAATGATTACCAAGTTATCCAAAGAGCTCAATGAAACAGTCCTAAGAAGCTTGCTCCCTTTACAAGCTGGCCCCTGTCCTTACCTTGATATTTGAATTTTAAGGAGGAAATTGGCTCCCAAATGAGTGTCCACATCCCAAGTGATATATAGAAGATAGAAGCATGCAAGAGAAATAATATGGATAAGACAAGTAGATGTCTTGTCCAGTTGTTTTACAGATCAAAATTCCAGTACTAGGACAGTAGACAAACAGCATGTCACAGAAGACATAATTTTGTTGTGGACTCATAGCAAAAGTCTCCCCCTAGGGTTGGGACAAGAAAGATTACCTGTGAGATTTCTCTAGAACAGTGCTTCTTATACGTTTTCTAGATAACATTCTGTTCAAATGAAAATCATGAACTCACTCTGATTAAAAGGAAAAAATAAAAAGTCAAGAACATAACCTCTGCAAAGCTGTACAGCAGAGCTAACACAACATTGTAAAGCAACTATATGCCAACAAAAACTTTAAAAAATAAGTAAATAACAACAGGGGAGTAAGGAAGACTCTTGAGAGTCCTTTGGACTGCAAGGAGATCCAACTAGTCAATTCTGAAGGAGATCAGCCCTGGAATTTCTTTGGAAGGAATGATGCTGAAGCTGAAACTCCAGTACTTTGGCCACCTCATGCGAAGAGTTGACTCATTGGAAAAGTCTCTGATGCTGGAAGGGATTGGGGGCAGGAGAAGGGGACGACAGAGGATGAGACGGCTGGATGGCATCACTGACTCGATGGATGTGAGTCTGAATGAATTCCAGGAGTTGGTGTTGGACAGGGAGGCCTGGAGTGCTGCAATTCATGGGGTCACAAAGAGTCGGACACGACTGAGCGACTGAATGGAACCGAACCAAATCAAAGGAAGGAGGAGTGCTTCTCTGATGGCTCAGTAAGGAAAGAATCTGCCTGCAATTCAGGAGACACAAGAAGTGCAGGTTCAACCCCTGGACCAAGAAGATTCCATGGGAAAGGAAACGGCAACCTGCTCCAGTATTCTTGCCTGAAAAATCCCATGGATGGAGGAGCCTGGTGAGCTACAGTCTGAAGAGTCACAAAGAGTCTGTCATGACTGAGTGACTAAGCATGCATACAAGCAAGGAAAGAGGACTTGAGAGATGATCCTATATGCATTTACTTTATCATATTCAGGAAGCTTTGCATCTGTGTCTGGTGAAATTTCTGAATTTCTAGTTTTACCAACAAGAGAATTAAAGAAGAAAAAACCTACTCTATTAGAAAGAAAGAAAAAAAATCACAAATACATTCATCCAAACAAGAGAGTTCTTCTCAGTAATAAGCAGGAATGAATAATTGATACAAAAATATAATTGAATCTCAAAAACATTATGCTGAGTAAAATAAACTAGATATAAAAGAATACATACCGTTATGATTCTAATTCCATGAGAAAGGCAAACCTAAGCTATAATGACAGACTGAAATGATTACAAGGAAACAAAGGAAATTTCTGGAATGTTGAAATGTTCTTTATTTCATTTGGTAGTAATGACAATGTGAATTTTGGTTTTGTCAAACATCATATTAATACACATGAATTAAAGCTCAATAAATTTATTATAAATATAGTCACATATCTCAAAATGGTACACTGAGATCATACAGGGATAACACAGACCCTATGGACTCCTTCAACATATCTCCTAAGTATCTTTGAATCCAAGTCTGAGTAATAAAACATAGTAGAAAATACAGTAATAAACAATGGAACTAGATTATGAAGGGTCACTGTAAATTAATATTACTTCTGAAGGAGTGAAGAAACACAAACAATTTATATTGAATCCAAATGTACACACAAAATTTTGTGTTTATTTCATGTGTTGGTTTGGGTCCATTGATGCTTTTGAACTGTGGTGTTGGGGAAGACTCTTGAGAGTCCCTTGGACTGCAAGGAGATCCAACCAGTCCATTCTGAAGGAAATAGGCCCTGGGATTTCTTTGGAAGGAATGATGCTAAAGCTGAAACTTCAACACTTTGGCCACCTCATGCGAAGAGTTTACTCACTGGAAAAGACTCTGATGCTGGGAAAGATTGGGGGCAGGAGGACAAGGGGACGAGAGAGGATGAGATGGTTGGATGGCATCACTGACTCGATGGATGTGAGTCTGGGTGAGCTCTGGGAGTTGGTGATGGACAGGGAGGCCTGGGATGCTGCGATTCATGGGGTTGCAAAGAGTCGGACATGACTGAGTGACTGAACTGAACTGAACTGAAAAAATAATTCTGGAGTTCTAAACAGTATAGAACAACAGATATTTTACATATATTCTCTAATATTCTGATAAGTCCTGAAAAAAAATATTTATACATACTCACAGGCAATTACATTGTAATAAACGAATGTTGAGAACAAACAAGTGGATTTCGATGTGCTGTTAAGAAGTGTTGGAATTGCGGGGAGTTAACGACATCCTCTGCTTTGCTCTGGAAATTAAGAGATGAAGAACTTTATTCTTCAAGGCTGAATATAGAGAATGAGCTTGAGGAGAGTAATAGAGGTTAGAATAGGTGCTCCAGGGCTCAGAGGGGAGTGATGGAACAAACAAGCAAAGGAATGGTTTGGAGAGTGACAAAGAAAATCATCATAAGTTGGAATCAAGGAAGTTGCACAGTTTATTTATTTATTTATTTTTTCCTTCCAATGTGCTTAGTAGCCTAGATGGTGAGAAGACCTACAGGTGGATTGAGACAGAGATGGAAGTTTGAAGGTCAGTGTGTTAGAAGGATGAGAAGCTATGACTGCTTTGTGAGTGGAATCAAGGCTCTGGAACTTCAGATCCATACTGAACTGGAAGGAAGACAGTCAGAGGAAGAGGGGGGACAGGGTGAATGAGAGACTGGTTAAGACACAGGTATCCTAAGGAGGCAAAGACAAATATGTAAGAGCTCTGAACAGGGGGAGAAGATGCTTCAGGCAAAGTGTAGTGTATTTGGTCTTTAAAATTTCAGAGGTACAGCTGTGTGCTCTTAGAGAGCTGGGCTTTATCATTTTCAGATGCATAGAATGAGCCTTAGGGCTTTCGGTGGAATCTGAAATGAAATTTGAGGAAGCGACCTACTTACTAACTTACCAGACAGAGATATAGAACTTGATAGGAAAAAAAAA
>SJYA01003951.1:0-43016 GCA_006410615.1 Neotragus moschatus | reverse complement strand
GAAGACATTTACTTCTGCTTCATTGATGACGCTAAAGCCTTTGACTGTGTGGATTACAACAAACTGAGGAAAATTCTTAAAGAGGTAGGAATACCAGACTACGAAGCTAAAGCCTTTGATTGTGTGGATTACAACAAACTGTGGAAAATTCTTAAGGAGGTAGGAATACCAGACTACCTTACGTGTCTCCTAAGAAACCTGTATGCAGATCAAGAAGCAACAGTTAAAACCGGACATGGAACAATGAACTAGCTCCAAATTGGGAAAGGAGTATGACAAGGCTGCATACTGTCACCCTGTTTATTTAACTTCTATGCAGAGTACATCATGAGAAATGCCAGGCTGTATGAATCACAAGCTGGAATGAAGACTGCCAGGAGAAAAGTCAGCAACCTCAGATATGCAGACAATACCACTATAATGGCAGAAAGAGAAGAGAAACTTGATGAGGGTGAAAGGAGAGAATGAAAACACTGACTTAAAACTCAACATTCAAAAAATTAAGATCATGGCCTCTGGCCCCATCACTTCATGGCAAATAGATGGTGGAAAAGTAGAAGAGTTTCTTTTTGGGGGCTCCAAAATTACTGCAGACCATGACTACAGTCATGAAATTAAAAGACACTTGCTCCTTGGAAGAAAAACTATGACAAACCTAGACAGCATGTTCAAAAGCAGAGACATCACTTAGCCACCAAAGGTCAATATAGTCAAAGCCATGGTTTTTCCAGTAGTCATGGACAGATGTGAGAGTTGGACCATAAAGAAGGCTAAGTGTCAAAGAACTGATGCTGTCGAACTGTGGTGCTAGAGAAGCCTCTTGAGAGTCCCTTGGACAGCAAGGAGACCAAACCAGTCAGTCCTAAAGGAAAGCAGCCCTAAATCTTCACTGGAAGGACTGATGCTGACTCTCCAATACTTTGGCCACCTGATGTGAAGAGCTGACCCACTGGAAAAGACCCTGATGCTAGGAAAGATTAAGGGCAGGAGGAGAAGGGGGTTGCAGACGATGAGCTGGTTGGATGGCATCACTGACTCAATGGACTTGATTTTGAGCAAATTCTAGGAGGTGGTGAAGAACAGGGAAACCTGGCATACTGCAGTCCATGGGGTCTCGAAGAGTTGGACCCGACTGAGCGACTGAACAGCAACAGCAACGTGACTGTCAGTGAGAAGGAAGCATGGGCACGTTCAAGATCGGTTTCTCAGGTGCTCCTGAAGCGATCAGTGAGGGAAACACCCACTTCTCTGAGCCATGCTTCCTTGCAACCTATGAAGACGGCTGTGTGTTCACGAGTCCTAGCTGAGCTCTGTACGAGGCGTCCAAGAGCCCAGAGCCATGTTCGCTCCAGCCTCTGAGGTTGCCTGGGGAAGGGCAGGGCTGGCAGAGCCATGGGAAACACTGGGATGGAGCCATTTTTGGCATCAGACATGATCATCTTCTCTTAACAAGGCCATAACACAATAGAAGGGCAGAAGGAAAACTAGACAGTACCTGGAATTCCTCCAGAGCTCTTGATGTCATTTTAAGGCTAGGATTAAAAAAAAAAAAAGTTAAGAAATCCCTTGGGATGACCATGTGGACTCTTGCAATGGTGGTGGCTGTGCAATATGGTTCTTTGCATTCTCCATCTCTCTGGATGTCTGGCTCAGTGTTGACTGTTTAAAAACTAAAGTGTCTCATTAGGATATTCATTAGAGCAATCCTTAGGAACAGGAGTGGGAAGGGGACAGGAAGCAGAATGTTGGGGCAGGAGGATTTAATGGACTTATGTATATTATACTTCTTCTCATTAAAGAGGACTTGAGACATTGCAAGGGTATACATTTAATGCAATAAGAAAGGAGGGAAATGAGGACATTTGGGTGCAATAGGAAAGTAAGGTGGAGCCAAGCTAAGTTTGGTCTGCAGAGGGTGCCATAGGTGGTGAGCATTTACACAGCTGAACTTCTAGGGCGACTGTATTTCCTTGTGGCCAAAGCAAAGAGGCAAACACGATCAGGTGTAAGACCCACAGGGTCGATAAGATACAGGACACTGGCTCACACAATGGCTTTGCTATTCCTGGTGCAGATAACTGAGAAAAAAATTTTCCCATAGATTTTCAAAAAGGGGTCTCACCAGCTTAGGTCAGTGGACCTGGGACATCAAGCCTATCCTGCCTTTGCCTGGGAAGGGCTGAAGTGGGGAAGGACAACCAGGCACAGAGAGTAAGGGGGCCTGCGGGGGTTATCATCACCCAGACCCAGACCAGGCCCTGCCTAAAGGTCACCCTGGCCTGCTGCCCGTTCCTTCGAACCAAGGACGAGGGACTAGGTCAGGGAGCCTCGGGGCCTCAGAGCCTTCCAGGTGTGGTGAGGGGAGGGGTGGGGGGCTAGGGAGTATGAATGTGGGTCCCCTGAACCCCATTCTGGGCCCAGACAAACCCCAACCTGGGCCCTGTGAGGTCTGAAGCTCTCCCTTATAGGGGAGCAGGAAAGTTGGTTCTGAGATGAGCTGTTTACAGAATACTTGGTGTCTAGAAAGGCAGACGGTGAAAGTCATTACCAACACCTCACTTCTCCTTGGGGAGTTTACCTAGCCCTCCCTTCCCAACCCTGCCTTCCCAGCCTCCATAGCTCTCAGGGCCACGTGACTGCTACTGGCCAATGGGGCAAGAGAGGAAGTGGCCACGCCTCCCACCACGCCTCTTCCCCAGGTTTGACCTTTCCCATGCTTTCTTATTCTTTCTCAGACCCCTATACTGGCACCTGCAGTTGAGAATGCAGAGACGTCAAGTCACGGCGTGAAAGGGCTGCTTGGAGAGCCAACAGGCCTCTGACAGACTGCAGCTTTAGGATTGAGGATTAATCTTTTACTCCGGCAGATCCAGTGGAATCTAAGGCAGAGAGAGTGAATTGCAGGGCCCCCTTGCTGTGGGTCTAGATGGGAGAGTTTCAGCTGGACTCGGGAGCCTGTCTGCTTCTGTTTGAGTCTCAGCTCTGCCAACCTGCTAGTCCATAACCTTGGGCAAGGAATGCGCTCTCAGTGTCTCCACCTGTACCTGCTGCGTAGGAGGCAGTGGGGATTTTAGAATTCCCTGGTGGCTCAGCTAGTAAAAAATCCGCCTGCAGTGTGAGAGACCTGGGTTCAATCCCTGGGTTGGGAAGATGCCCTGGAGAAGTGAACGGGCTACCCAGTCCAGTATTCTTGCCTGGAAAATTCCATGGACTGTATAGTCCATGGGGTCCCAAAGAGTGGGACATGGGTGAGCAACTTTCACTTGCAAGGTCACCTATATAGTGTCTGTTCCAATGCCTGACAGTGGGAAGGCTGCATACCTGTTAGCTCCCTGCCGCCACCCCAACACCCCTACCTTACTTCACCTCATCCGGTGATGAGTCAAAGGTCAGCAGTAAGTACAGCACATCCAAGGGGGTGTTACATGCTCAGTGCCTTGCAGCAGGCTCAGAGAGGGGACTTCACTGTGAATGGACCCTGGGCTTGGAGATTAGGGCCTGCCTGGGTTCACATACAGGCAACACCAACTTTCTGTGTGACCTTGGGCCAGTCACATAGCCTCTCTGTGTCAAGTTGTCTGTGGAACCAGGACCTGGGCATGGACAATACCTCTCTTCAGGTGCTCTGTAGCACCCTGTGACCAATGACAGGGCTGTGAAGGTGCTTTGGGAGCCCTGGGCGCCCATTGGCTTCATGGCCTGCAGGGAGCCCATCTAGGGAAATGCAAAGTCATGCCTGACACCCTAGGGTGAGATTGGACTTGGTCTCTGGGTGGGCCTGCAGCTGCCCTTGTGGCTCTGATAGGAGAGAGGGAGGAACCTTAGTTTCTGGGAGTTGGTCCCCAGCGCCTGCATCTTCTCCAGCTTTGCAGGGGCCAGGGTTGAAATGCCCCTTGTATTCTGCTTTATCCACAAGCATTACAGCCTGCTTTTTCCATGTCATTACAAATTCATTACAAAGATAAATATTTAATGACTGCTTAGCATTTCATTGACTAGATGACCCTACGTTTATTTAACCAGTCCCCAGTGGTTGGGTGTTTATGTTATTTCCAACCCTCTGACATCAACAACACCAGGATACATACTTTGATCCCTAATCTTTATACAAATATCTAATTATTTCCGTAAGATAGATTCCGAGGAGTAGAATTCCCGAATCAAAATGATCTAAGACTCTTCGTGCAGATGGTCAAATTGCTTTCTAGAAATGAGCCTTTTTTGTAAGGAAGTGGAAATGAGCCATGAGCTCCAGAGAGGAGCTGGGACCGGCCTTTGGTCACCAAGCTGAAAGGGCAAGAACTTGGCAAGGCTGACCCTCCTGCCAGTGCTCATCTGCCACTGGCCCCTGGTCTGGATCCAGAGGCTCGGATTTTTCTGGACCGGGGTTCTGACAGCACCTGAGGTGGGGTGGGGTGTGACCAGGGCAGAATGGAGGTGGAAACAGCAGGACCTCATGTTGTGGGCATTACAGACTCCAGGGGGTCATCTCAGCCAGTTGTCATCAACATTCCCTTTGGCTTCAGAACCAGAGGGGCGTTTGTGTGTGTAGACCAGCTCATTTATTGAAAAGAAGTAAACGTGCATATTTGGACAGAAGATCATCCCGTGCTATCCGTAACAGAGGTGGATTAGAAATCACTTCCACATGTCACTCTAGTCGTGGAGGTGGGGCCAGGACCCCAGCTCCCCTGCCTGGAATGGCCCCTGCCTATGCTCCCCAAAACTGGCCTGGAACCCCACCCTGGGGATCCCCCAGGGGTGAGGGTCAAGAGGCTCGGAGCGGAGGGCATGGAGGCCCACACCAGCCTGGGTGTGTCCTGGTTCAGGCTGCCGCCTTTCCCTTCCCTATTCAAACAGTCCAGAGACAAACAACCCAGCCTTAATTGGTCCCGTTAGCCTGACAGCGGTGAGGACATCCCTCCTGTGCAGTGTCTACACAGGGCCCCGCGCTGTCCCCTCCGGTGGGAGAGGTGTCACCAGGGTCGGCTGGAGGAGTGTCCCATCGGAGCCACCCCCCAGGTGTTGTTCTGAGCACACAAACTAAACAATCCCCCTGGCAGTTTGTGGGTTCAGGAGGAGACGAAAAACAACCCAAGTCATCTGTGCGGAAAAAAACAGGACATGATCGAGTCCCAAAGGCAGTATTTTATTTGCAGTGTTTCCTTCAAGTCGCAGGCCCCGGCAGGCAGGAGTAATATATTAGCTCCGTGGGTTTAACTGGACAGCAGCATGAGCTTGTAATAAGGATGTGGTAATACACCACGAGAATCTGTAGGCTCATAAAACTTGACCTTATAAATCTCCGTGTGGATCAACTCCATACAGCAGCCACTCCCCTCGGTGGAAGTCCCAGACTTATAATAAAGTGGCCGTTGATAACAGAGCAGTTTATCCCCACCCCACCTCCTTCCTTTCAAACTCCTCAAGGCCAACTAATCAGGGCACGGTCATAATTTCCTCTTTCAACATGAATGCTACATTAGAACACGTAAGACCCAAACTGTTCTCTAGGATCAGGGAGTGGGACCCTGCGAGGTTAAACAAGCTCATTAACAATGAGGATAGAATGTCCCCAAGCAACTTCCTCTCTCCTCCCCCACAGAGCTCAGCCTCTTTGGAAGGTGGGGGCGGGGGAGGGTCTGTATGACCCTCTTACTCTAAGTCAGGCATTGGCAAACTTTTTCTGTACAGGTCCGTGCGTGCGTGCTAAATCACTTCAGTCGTGTCGGACTTTTTGCAACCCTATGGACTGTAGCCTGCCAGGCTCCTCTGTCCGTGAGATTCTCCAGGCAGGAATACTGGAGTGGGCTGCCATGCCCTCCTCCAGGGGATCTTCCTGACCCGGAGATTGAACCCATGTCTCGTGACTCTTGTGTCCCCTGCATTGGCACGTGGACTCTTTACCACTAGCGCCACCTGTCCAGACAGTAACTCTTAGGAGCTTTGAGGACCTTATGCTTTCTGTCACAACAGGTATTGACAATATGTAAACTAGTGAGTGTGGCTGTGTTTTAATAAAACTTTATTTACAAAAGCAGACAGGCTGGATTTGACCCGAGGGCCAGGGTTTGCTAACCCTTGTTCTAAACGGTGACTCCTCCTTCCTGAGTGTCTTTGTGCTGGCAACTTTCTCTCTGGTATGATAAAAGGAGGCCACCTATAGGATTTAGGTGGGTACCTGGGATTCCCAGCTTGGGTTACAAACATCGAACGTGTGTTTGGTGTGCCAGACAGTTTTTTCTACATCAACTCACTTGACCTCGAGAGAGAGGGGTCACTGCCCTCTCCCATTTCAGAGATGACAATACTGATATCCAGAAAGAACAGGTAGCTTCCCCAAAATCATATAGGTAGGATGGGCAGAGGTGGAATTTGAACCAGCAGCTCTGGGCCCATGTACACAGAAGGGCAGAAAACTCTACCATGTGCAAGAGACACTTTGATTTGGCTTCCCTGGTGGCTCAGCAGCAAAGAATCTGCCTGCCAATGCAAGAGATGTAGGAGACCCCGTTTTGATCCCTGGGTTGGGAGGATCCCTTGGAGGAGGGCATGGCTTCCCACTCCAGTACTCTTGCCTGGAGAATCCCATGGACAGAGAGCCTGGTGGGCTACAAGTCCATGGGGTCGCAAAGAACTGGACACGATTGAGCACTCATGCAATAGAGGTCACTGGGTCCTCACTCCTAACTCTGCGGCCTTGGGGGAGTTACTAAACTTCTCTCACCCTCGTCTACAAAAGGACTGTGAAGAACTTTCCTGCAAGATTGTCACAAGGATTAAATAAAACATGTGGGAAACTTCTTGGGAGATTCTAAAATGCTGAGTAAATGTTAGTTTATCTAATTTTCTTAAAGAGTCCAGGCCAATAACTCGACAGCCTTTTTTTTCTGAATTAAAAGGATCTCTGTTGGCATCGCCTTTGCACAGTCCCTGATTTTGGCAGGAGTCCCCTGCAGGTGGAACTGAATATGAATCTGATTATAGTTCCCAAGTCTTAGCCGAAAGTGGACGTGAGCTCTGAGGGTCTGGCTGGCCCCAAAGGGAAGGACTTTGAACCCATTCGAACAGACAGGCGGGTGCAGGGGGCAGCTCCCTGCCGGCCATTTAGAAGAGGCTCCCGGCAGCATGGGGTTCTATTTAGGGAAGCCGGTTCCCCGTCTGGGCAGATGGCCTGCAGGAACAGGGGCTTGGCTGATCTGGTTTCAACTAATTCTATTAAATGAAACGTTCTGTAGAGCAGATTCCTTCGCGAGCCTCTGTCCACATGGTGATTTAATAGAGTAAATTAAAACATCGTTGCTTTCTGTCCGGCTTTGCTGCTTTCCGCGGTGGCCTCGCAGGGAGGAGGGGAAGTCTGGATTTGTAGGGGTTTTGACCAGAGGTGGGGCTACTGGAAACCCCTGGAGATGGAGGCAGGGCTCAGAGAGGGTGATATGGGCCTGGCAGGGAAAGGGTCTCGGTGAATAGAGGAGTAGGGTGGTGGAGCTCACAGGGTGCCCACAAAGCCTCCAGCCCACCCCCTGATGATGCAAATGGAGAAACTGAGGCTCACAGAGGGGAAATGACTGGATCAAAGTCACCCAGGGAGTCGGGAGCCAGGAGAGCTGAGAGCTTGGAGCGTGTGTGCCCGAGTGCTCCATCGTGTCCAGCTCTTTGCAACCCCTTGGACTCTAACCCACCAGGCTCTTCTGTCCATGGGATTTCCCAGGCAAGAATACTGGAGCGGATTGCCATTTCCTCCTCCAGGGGATCTTCCTGACCCAGGAACTGAATTTTGGTCTCCTACATTGAGCTTGGAGAGATTTGAGCAAATCAGATGCCAGGCACACCCCTGTTCCTGGAGCCATGTCTCTCCCAGGAATCTCAGGAGGCCAGTGTGACATTGTCATATCCTGGGGGAAAAAAGAGATTTGTCTTTTCTTTTTACTCAGCAAAGAGCTCGACTTCTTCCTCTGGGGCCCTGCCTGGGGTTATCTGTGGGGGTCTGTCTTCCCCACAAGTCCTCCAGGGGCACTTTGTGGCTTTTAGACTTCTGTTGAGGGTTAGCATCTTTCTGTATGGACGTCTCATTGTTTGTAAAGCAAAAAAGAGACCAGAGCTAAGCTGGTGAACCCTAAGCTCTACCCCTTGTGTCTCCCTTTTTGTGGCCCCCAAGGGGTGAAGCAGAGTTGGAAACTGACAATCGTTGGAAAAACACACACTTGGGATTTGCTCATTCCTCACTATCATGTCTGGGAAACCAAATAAAGATATGTGGCCTTAAATGCTCTGATTCCACTGGATTCCCGGTAAGATAGTGAGGTCTTTGATGTACGTGCTCTTTACAGTTTGCAAGTCACTGATCACCCATTGTTTCTTTCCTCCCCTCGTTCTGGTGAGACAGCCAGGCCGACCTGAGGGTTGCCCCCATTGTCTGGATGGGGAAGCTGAGGTTCAGAACGGTGACCTGATGGGCTGTAAGGGAGTGGGGGTGGGGAACTCAGATTCCCATCAGGTTGCTGTCACCAGGCCCAGTGGTCCACAACCAGGGACAGAACCACCTGGTAACAGCCACAGGATGGAATGAATCCCAGGGTGCAGGGTTGGTGCAGGGTGGGTCCTGGAGAGAACCGCAGATCAAAAAGACTTGCGTCTTTGTTCCTCTGATTCCCCATGCCTGTCATCTAGGCCCCATTTCTACCAAGTTTCCCATGGAGTTAGTTGATAAGGAGGCTCCTAGTGGTTGAGAAGGGCTTAGCAAGATGGGATTGCGCTGTCTTGACAGCAGGAGATGAGTCCCCACCCGCGGGGGCACAGGCCACTTGGAGGAGTTTGCCGGCTTGGGCTCTGCTGCCCAATCCTCTCATCCTCCCGGGGGCCATGAGGACGAGGAGAGAATCTTCCTGGGGTTCCAGGACCCTACCCCAGGGCTTTCACGAGCACCCGCTGAGCGAAATGAGCGCAGTGGACCCACTTCCAGCCTCAACTCCAAAGGGTGCTCTGAGCTTATTGTGGTGAAAGTTTCAATGGGATGATGCCAATCTTCTCTTCCTACTCCAGATTCAGGCTGATAGAGCACCTTTGTTCTTTATACTAATTTTGTTGTTTTTCAGTCACTAATTCGTGCCAACTCTTTGCAACTCCATGGACTGTAGCACACCAAGTCCCCCTGTTCTTCACTATCTCCCGGGGTTTGCTCAGATTCCATTGAGTCAGTGATGCCATTCAACCATCTCGTCCTCTGTCACCCTCTTCTGCCTTCAGTCTTTCCCAGCATCAGGGTCTTTTCCAATGAGTCAGCTCTTTGCATCAGGGGGTCTTGGGGCTTCAGCTTCAGCATTAGTCCTTCTAATCTCATGTGTCACATGAAGCAAGGGCATCCTCCGAGGCATCACATGTGTGAAGAGGGATCCCAGCGTGGACTCACAGAGCCTCCACTGCTGATGGGCATACCTCTCTGGGCACATCTGACTAATGGTCAAAGAAAGCCCCAGGGTTGATGCCTGGGCAGCTAAGGAGCCTGCTGAGAAAGAGAAGATTCTAGGGTCCGTTACCTGTTTAGGCAGGCACAGCAGTTGGGAGAGAACTACCTAGGGACAAAGCCCGGGTCCCTAGAAGAGAGCGGCCCGGGACTCAGCAGCCTCACTCAGATCCGTCCTCTGGACAGACACCCAGGTGGCTCCCTAGAGATGACCGCTTCTAGAGAGAAAAAGGGCATCACTTCACCCTGTGCCCGTAGAGCCCAAGGCAGCACTAAGGGGACACTCTATGTGTCCCACAGCAGGAGTGAGGATGTCCTTCCCCCAGTTCTGAATCTCACTGGGGGGCACCCTCTGTGTGGGCACCCTGAGAACGCAGCACTTTGCTGGTGCCACTTGCTGGATGAACTGGAATCGGCCTGTGGACACAGATACCAAGTGGATGGTGGAGAGGAGGAGCTTTTTCAGAGTCTGGAGGAAGAGGACGTGCTCCTGAGATGTCCCCACCACAGTCTCAAACGTGCTGGGGTCCCTTTTGAGGCCACTGGGAATGGAATCTCAGCAGACTGCCTGAGCTGAAGGTGGGGGTGCAGCTAGTGACCTGTGAGGGTTCCTGATGGTGAGAGTCCCCTACCCCTCAAAGGATTAAGCCTTGGAGGAAGCCAGCTCATTGGGATTTGGGGGAAACTGGGTTTGCATAGAGGTGTGATTAAACCAGCCCATGGCTCAGATGGTAAAGAAAAGTGAAGTCACTCAGTCATGTCCGATTCTTTGCGACCCCATGGACTGCAGCCTACCAGACTCCCCAGTCCATGGAATTTTCCAGGCAAGAGTACTGGAATGGGTTGTCATGTCCCTCTCCAGGGGATCTTCCTGACCCAGGGATTGAACCCTGATCTCCTGCATTACAGGCAGACACTTTACCATCCGAGCCACCAGGGAAGCCCTGGTAGATGAAGATGGTAAAGAATCTGCCCACAATTTGGGAGACCTAAGGAGATCTCCTGGAGAAGGGAATGGAAACCCACTCCAGTATTCTTGCCTGGAAAATTCCATAGACAGAGGAGCCTGGCGGGCTACAGTCCATAGGGCTGTGAAGAGTCAGACATGACTGAATGACTAACAGGGAAGAGGGATATGATTGCGCATCCTTGCAACAATCCTGCAAATTACAGATGAGGGCCCCGAACTCATTCACCTTGGGGAAGCACATCGTTGGGGCATCTTTATCCCCTTGGTTGTTAGCGCAATATTCATCGTACTCATGCTGAAAAGCCTCAGAAGGCAGGAACTGTGAGTACAAGCAATCCACCCAGAAAAATCTGGATTGATTCTTGGTCTGCCCCTTGTCATGTGGAGGCTTAAGCAGATTCCTCGACCTCTCTGAGCTCGGTAGCCTTGTTTAGAGCACAGAGGTGCCAGTGTCAAAGATCCATGTAAGAGTGAACAGCCCATGCAAAGCATCAGCTGGGACCTTGGAAGAAGGAAGTGTGGGAAGCTGTGCTTTTTTTCACACTTGTGAACACAGGGCTGCATTGGGCTGTTGGAGACAACCCTTGGCGTTCCTACTCTTTTTCCTGTGCAACATGTCTGCCCTCATCAGCAGTCTGGATACATCATCACTCAAAAGCACATTTGTCCTTTGTCACGTGAGGGGCTCCGTTCAGATATCTCCTCTGGGCCCAAGCAGATCAGATGTATGCTTTGGCTCAGACTCTGAGAAAACAGAAAAGTGATGATGTCCCTGTCGATTTCATCAAATCCATCATAGCCCTAATTGTTCCTGAACTGTCCACAATTAAATCCTGGGATCCTGACCGTGTCCAGGTCACTGGGGCAGTGGGACTGGGGAAGCCAGGACCTTTGATGGCAATTCTCAAACCGGCTGGGCTGCCGGGAAGAGTCTCATTTCCCCAAGAAGATGTTTTAAAGATGTGTCCTCAATTCCAGATTGTTTCTCCATCTGAGCCGGCTGACTGCTTTCTGGGGAGCTGAGTCACAGCAGCATGAGTCTCTCTGGTTGTAGCTTGTGGGGATTTATGGGGGGGCTAGCTGTGATACGCCAGCATGAATGCAGTCAAGATTTTGCTTGGCTGATGCAAAACTTTGCAAATGCTCCTTTTGAAGTTCACCCATCTCGTATGCCACCCACATCCAAAACAAGTTTCTGGGTCCCCAGTCCCCAGACAGCCTAAAAGAAGTGCCCCAGCTGTGCTGTGGAACCAGAGACCTCTGTCACTGCCTTCTAGGCTCCGCTGAGCATCCCTCCACGGTGGGGACAGAGGGAGATTGATATAGAAGATGACCCAGTCCCCCAGCCCTGCCACTTTAAAAAGTTCTGCTTCCTGTTCAAGAACTCTTTCCTTCTGTCAAATTTCAAGCCCGAAATTTACTCAACATATTTTCGGCGGTTCATGTTTTATCCGTTTTTAATTAACTCATTTCGAAGCTTTCATACTTGCCCCCCAAATATTTTATTGGCATTTCATTGCCATTGTTTTCCTTGGGAAGGCTGCCGATTCTGCAGAGGAGGGTCACCAAGCAACATGGCTTGGCATTTGGACCCGCTTTTGTTCCCCTCTTCCCGCCAGCCCTCTCTGGGGCTCTTGCATTTACTGTTAAAATATTACAGAGGCCCACACCCGAGCAGCCATAATCCCTAGTGCTAGACTGTCTCTAATTGATTTAATTATTCATAATTGCTCAGCTGGGTTTATGCATACTTGTGCGTGATTACGGGGAACAGGCGGGTCTCAGAGTCACTGGGGGCCTCACATGGCCTGTGGACGTTTGGACAGCACCCTCAGAAAGTGGGAGTGGAGCCCTGTAGAGTGTTGACTTTAGGACAGTGCCACCCTAGAATGTTTGCTTAAAATGTTTGGGAATTTAGAACGTTTGCTGCCCATGGAATTTCAAAACAAAGGACAGACAGAAACATCAGCAAGGGTGGCCGAGTGGCCAAAGGGAGGTGGAAAGAAAGGTAGAAAGCAAGCCAGGATTCCACGTTAATAGATGAACATCAACTTGACCCTCAAGCCGTTGTCCCCAGGGCTATGTGTGCCGCCACATGTCGGCAGAATCATGAATCCAGTCCCACCATATAGCTGAGACAACCTGTCTGGAAAAAACCAAACCTGCCAGGATCTGGGAAATTGCAAGGGACGCAGAGTGGATGCAGAAGCAAATTCCATCGCAAGGAGATGTCATCAGCCTAAGGTCTCTCTAATTGCCCCCATACTGGCCTTCTTAATTAATTCAAGACGAGGAAATGATACGAGGCTCGTTTGCTTCATGGGGTGGCTTCCTGGTGACTAATACTTGAAGCAATAAAAGGAACCGGAGCGTTTCTGCTTCCTGAAGGTCCCCAGTCATCCTCGGACTCAACCCAGCTCAAAACTGCCTCCTCCAGCTATGTCTATCGGAAACTAACATGAAATGACTTGGTGGTGTTGATGGCACTGTGGCTGTTCAGAAATTGCTTCCGCATCCTTCTGCTTGTTTGAGCACTGGGTCAGGTCAGGGCAGCTCAGGGGTGGTGAGTCCCATTTTACAGAGAAGGAAACTGAGGTTTCGGGGGGTTAAGTGACCCAACTGAGTCATACTGCTGAGAAGAGCAGCGAGGGTGTGATCCCTCACCTAGAGGACCTCCAGCTTACCAGAATGTCTCGTTCCAGGCTCTGTGTTCCAAGGTGATGATTGGAGCCTCAGAAGCAGGTAAACTGGGGAACTGAATACATACCCTCCAACACCAAGGAGGAGGAAGGCCTTTCCAGGTGGTTGTTGTTTAGTCTCAACATCATGTCTGACTCTTTGGCACCCTAGGGACTGTACCCGCCAGGCTACTCTGTCCACGGGATTTCCCAGGCAAGAGTACTAGAGTGGGTTGCCATTTCCTTCTCCAGGGGATCTTCCTGACCCAAGGATCAAACCCACATCTCCTGCATTGCAGGCAAATTCTTTCCCTGCTGAGCACCTGGGAAATTTCCAGGTTACATAGTGCTTTTACACTCACTTTCTCCTAGTCTTTTAAACAACCCTACAAGGCAAGTATTTCTGTGGACTCCGATGAGCCCCAGGGTTGCCCTTGAGGAAACTGAGTTTAGGAGAAACTGGGAGAACCAAGCGGGACCTCAGAGCCGAGTTCTCTGATGTTATCCCTCTGCTCCGCCAGGGCCCCCACCAGCAGGCGTTTAATCTGAACTAAATCCTAAAACAGCCCCCAGGACTATGAGGAGTGGATCCCAGCTCTAATTCACGCTCCGGGTGCCTCATCAGATCTTTTCTAACAAAAACACAAAAATGGTTTTTTACAGTCCAACCAACCGCACAGCTCCATGAACCTCGAGAGAGATGGACAGGCAGCTGTGGCCTCTGCAAACTGAAATGTATTATAAAAAGGATGTAATTACAAGCATTTAGTACACGGATTCCGAACCAGAGGATACTGAGATGGCGCTGGAGTCAAAAAAAAAAAAAAAAAGAGAGAGAGAGAGAGAGAGAAAGAAAAGAAGAGTTGGGGGTGGGGGGGGGGAGGGCTGAAAAACTCCTGACAATAAGCAATTCTTCATGGAACAAAACTATTACAATAGCCGGCCTTTGATCTTGCCCGTCTCCTGTTGCCAAGCGTATTCTGTCACCATTGGGCTGTCACCAGCGAGGGAGCACTTTTGAATTAAGCAGTCTACAGCAATTTAGTGCGCCCTGGCTTTGAAGTGCCAACATCAGTCAGGCCAGGACTAACTTTTTTCATTAAAAATTTTTCAACTTCTCTAAGGGGGCTTTTTGCCTTTTTTTTTTTTAAGCCTGCCGGGGCACTGAGATAAGTTGAGCCTCCAACCCGTGGCCCCAAGACATCAAAAGGCACTCGGTCCAGTAATGCTGGAGGCGGCCGTCATTAAGCCCTAATGGAGTGCCTCATTAAGGCCCCTTCAAAGGCCCCCGTTTACAGACTCGGAGATTGACTAATTTACACATTGTGGGAAAATTGCTACCAGCTCTGCCCACACCCAGCAGGAGGAGAGACGCCCTCTCNAAAAGGCACTCGGTCCAGTAATGCTGGAGGCGGCCGTCATTAAGCCCTAATGGAGTGCCTCATTAAGGCCCCTTCAAAGGCCCCCGTTTACAGACTCGGAGATTGACTAATTTACACATTGTGGGAAAATTGCTACCAGCTCTGCCCACACCCAGCAGGAGGAGAGACGCCCTCTCTCTTTGAAAGATGGGAACTGCAAACGGGCCCTTTAATGGGAGCAAAAGACCCAATCCTGGCCCTAACTTTTGGAGCTGGCTGAAGCCTCTGTGCACTCACCCAGAATGGTGTTTGTCTGTCTGGAGGCAGGGTGGGACAGACACAGGTGTGCGGCTTTGGAGCCAACCGCTCTTAAACATACCCGGGTTTGAATCCCAGCTCTGCCCCATCAGCTGGAAGTGAGCATATGACTTAGCCTTCCTGGGCCTCAGTTTCTCTTACTGGAAAAATGGGTATGATCAACTCACTGCTCCGGGCTAGGACAAGAGGTAAGAGCAGGGGAAGGGCCCGATGCACGCTGGCTGTTCTCACCTTAGCGTAAACATAAAGGAGAGCAAACAGCTAACCTGAAGCAGTGGCCATCTTTCCAGAGGCTCTCTTTATGGGATTATTAATCAATCTGCTGGGAGATGCTCCCACCAAGAGAGGCTTGGAGTCCACAAACAGATGGCAATATTTGCTGCTGTGAGTCAGACCCATTGGCTGTTGGAGAACCACGTTATGCAGCCTCGAGGGTAGCACGTAATGGGATCTATGTGTATACTTTATCCTTTGTCATCAGAGCGGTTTGGGAAGGACATAAGGAAGTGTGCTCTCTTTGGGATGCTTTCACGTGGATGCATGCGTGCGTGCTAAGTCACTTTAAATCATGTCTAACTCTGAGACTCTATGGACTGTAGCCTGCCAGGCTCTTCTGTCCTTGGGATTCTCCAGGCAAGAATACTGGAGTGGGTTGCCATGCCCTCCTCCAGGGGACCTTCCTGACTCAGGGGTAGAGCCCAGTCTCCTGCAGCTTCTGCACTGCAGGTGGATTCTTCACCACTGAGCCACCGGGGAAGCCCCACTGTGTGAGAATAGCTCTCAGCCACCGAAGGAACGCATGTATCATCAGAGGCGAACCTCAGCATGGCTCTGTCCCAGATATGCTGAGCAACACTGGCCACACTGCCTGCCCTCTAGCCAGCAGAGACTTCCGCAGGGATGAGCCCTGTGATGTCCTCGGAGCCTCTCTCCAGCCTGATGCACTGGGGTCCTCCTGATGCACGGGGGTCCTTCCACCTGTTGCTACTCACAGTGTGGTCCAGGGACCTTAGCATCACTAGGACCGTGTGAGAAATGCAGTTTCTCAGCACCCCTCCCGGGTCTCCGGAACGGGCATGATCACGGTGGTCTGGGCACACGTACAGTTGAAGGCCACTGCTCTAACCCTTCCTTTGGCTCAGGAAGACCCCGGTGACTTTTGTTTCACCCAAGGGGTCCAGCCTCCTGATTCTGGCCTGGAAAAGTCACAATTTGGGGACCACAAACCTGGCTTCTCACCTACCACACGACTGGGATCCAGTCTCTTCACATCAGCACCCTGCCACTTTTACTCTCTGGGGTCATCTGGGAACCTCAGCGAATGGGAGCAACCTCCACACCACTAACTGAGTTCCTACTGTGCGCCTGACACCCTGCCAGTCACATCACAGCATCAGGAGTGGTGAGTAACTGAGGCTGTTAGTGATTTGGTCTTCCGGTTGAGTGGGCTGAGTGAAAGGTCAGGGGAGTTGCCAGAGGTAACAGAGGGCCCCCCCGCCCCCCCGCCCCAGGACCCTTGCACCATACCCAACTCCAGGCTGCACAGAGAAAACTCTGGGGGAGGAAACTTCACTCCAGAATAGGTCCTACAAGCCTGGTTAGGATGCCAGCAGAGGGGCCGGTGAGCTCGTGAGTCCCGCTGATGGTCACATCACCCTCCACTTTCTATTTGCCCATCTCCGTTAATTATAGAAAATAAATTCCACAGTCACTTCCTCTCTTCAACCTTTCACTAAAAAAAAAAAAAAAAAAAAAAAGGCCGCTCCCACCCCCTCCGTTCCCAGCCTCGCGGGGAAGCCGCCCGGCCACGGGCTAGCATCGCAGCAAACCTCTTAGCAAACCGCAAATTTCAGAGGCCTCGTCACATCTGCGTTTTATCAGCTTTTTCCGGATAGTATTACCCCGAGCAATTGTCTGCAGATCGGCGGGCCGACAGCTGAGACGTTCAAGCGCTGAATTAGGGAGAAAGGGCCGGAGATAAAGCCGAGCACATGTATCCCATCAAAGTAATGAAAGCCTCCTGCCGCCAGGCCGCCCTGCTGCCTCCTTCCGAGCCGCCCAGCAGCCCAGCAGGAAGGCTGATTAACCCTTGCGGGGCAGAAAAGAAGAGCAAGGGTCATCCAATACCCAGGCTAATCAGGGCCCCAGCGGCAGGAGTGGGGGTGGGCAGGAAGGAGGCCACTCTGGCCTCAGGATCAGCCTGGCTGCATTTCCTGTGGCAGGACCAAGCTTGGGGAGGTGGGGGGGGCAGCTGGCGGGGGTGGTGAGTGCAGCCTCTAATACAGCCAGAAAGAGAAACTGGAGAGACTTGACTTCAGGAGCCTAAATAACGAACTCAGTGCCCAGGAGGCTCCAGGCACTCTGGCTGGGTAGCCGGCAATCCTGAGAAGCAAGGGTGAGCAGTTCCCTGTGTGGGAGCCTGGCCTTGCTGTAGATATCTTGTTTGCAAGAACTGGTGACTACTGTTTACTGAGCACCTAATAGGGGCCTGGCCCTGAGGGTGCTGCTGCGGCTGTTCAGTTCGGTTCAGTCGCTCAGTCGTGTCCGACCCTTTTCGACCCCATGAACTGTAGCACGCCAGGCCTCCCTGTCCATCACCAACTCCCGGGGTTCACTCGAAGGACTCACCTAATCCCCTCATCTGCCAGAGGAGATGAAGGCTCAGAGGGTTCCCCTGCCCTGGTTCCGACAGCTAGAAAGTGGCCCAGCAGAAGCTGGAACGAGAAATGCGGGCCTTGCTCTGCGACCTCAGATTGTCACCACCATTCCCCTTGCTTACCACCTGATCCCATGGTGTCGTACGCCTGGAGCCCCCACCTTGACCACTACATGTGTTTCCTAGTGAAAGTTGGGTGCCAGGTTGTCCCCCGTCCCCCTCTTCCCATGGGCCACTTGGGCATCTGTATCCTGCCCGCCAGAGACCTACGTGCTGGCTGCCTGGCAGCCTGATTCCTCACCTGGGGCTTGGGGCCCCGGCCAGCCTGTCCTGCTCGTTTTCCCTTCAACATTCGCCCAACCGCGCACTCAGTGACAGTCCTTTCTCCTAACACGTCTGAAGCTGCCATGCCTCACTGTTTAAATCATCGTGCTTCTCCTTACTAATGAGTTTGAACATCTCTTATTAGGCGTGTAGGCCTGTATTCTTTAGGCTCCACCTTTGGGCATTTTTCTATCAGACCTCTGTCCTTATTGTTGAGAGTTTCAGTATGTTCTCAATCATAGCCGCTTGCCAGTTGCGTCTGTGCCGTGTGCCCTGGCTGCTGCCTTTGCCTGTGGCGTCCTGCCTCAGCTGCAGTCCTTAATTTTGATGCAAGCAGAGCCATCATTTTTTTCTCCCTTCTGTCTGGCCCTTTTTGAGTCTTTTGGAGTAGAATCTATCTTGGGCACAATGACGCCTTCTTATGCTTTCTTTGATTGGCTTTGTTATTGTACCGTTCACATCTGAAGCTTTAGTCCATCTGGAGCCCACCTTTTGAAAGGCTTAGGGGAGAGAGTGTGAATTTTTACCCACCTGAGACCACGCCTCAGTGTGCGCTGTCCGCTGATTCAGGCCTCGGTTTCTCAACTGGCTGTGGAGCACCGCCCCGCATCGCATATTCTCCATCGAAAACTTGAGAAGAGGGGCACCATCCAGAACCTCATACCCAGCTCCCTCCTGTCTCCAGTCCCACTACCTGAAGCTGCTGTGTGTGTTTTGCAGGAAATCACAATGGACACAAAATAAACAAATCCCAGGGGACAGAGAGTGTCCTGGTGCAGAAGCTTTCTAGAGGTGATGCTTTCAGTACGTGTTTCCCAGCAGCACTGTGAAGCCCTTGCCTTGTGGAGGACGGATGAAGCCTGCCTTCTGCTTCATGCTTTGCACAGTGTTGAGTCTCAGGCTTGGTTTTGACAGTCAGGACTCCTCCCACCGCCCTTTGCTGCAGCATACCTGCCAGCACACAGATTCCCAGGGATCTTTGTTGGTGGTGATCTCTCTACCAACGGTGCCTTCTCTTCCTTTCACCCTTCCCATCCTATCTCTGCCCCATCCAAACATCTATTTTGAAAAATTTAGATGTGTTGCATCTGCCAGGGTTCTTTGGAGGTAAGCAATAGAAAAGGACTCTGGCAAATCTTTTTGTAAGAGAAAATATTCATTTCCAAGATTTAGGATAGATCCCAGAAATTGTGAGACATTGAACTACTAGGCCTCAAAGAGACAGGACGTGGGGAAACTGGCTTCTAGCTACCAGGAAGTAAGGAGAAGTCAGAACAACTTGGTGCCAACTAGAGTGACCTCAAGTCACTCTATCATGCCTGAAATTCTCAGGAAAGAACATCTGATTGGCCCAACTTGAGTTCCTCGCCCAACTCATAACCGAATCAGGTCAGGTACCAGGACTGCATGTCCACCAAGACTGCATGAAGAGGGGAAAGCTGGAGCCCAGGAGAAAATTTGGTGCAGACACCACCACCCTTGCTTCACACTTTATCTCAGACACAGCCTGGATGGATGCTAGAGGCTACGGATGAACCTTGCAGTTCCTGCTGAAAGAACTCAAAACCCAGTGGAGGAGACTGGTTAAATAGAAAGTGCTTGAAACAGGGTAAAGAGTGCCATGACAGAGGGGTCCCTGAGATCCAAGGAAGGGACTCCTGGATCCAGGCAGGGCATCAGAAAAGGCTTCTTGGAGGAGTGATGCCAAACTGAGNACGGATGAACCTTGCAGTTCCTGCTGAAAGAACTCAAAACCCAGTGGAGGAGACTGGTTAAATAGAAAGTGCTTGAAACAGGGTAAAGAGTGCCATGACAGAGGGGTCCCTGAGATCCAAGGAAGGGACTCCTGGATCCAGGCAGGGCATCAGAAAAGGCTTCTTGGAGGAGTGATGCCAAACTGAGCCTTCACAGATCTGTAGAAGCAGGTTGGGTGAAAAAGATGAGGAAGGGTGTTCTGGGCAGAGGGGGCATACGGGTTGAGCAAAAGTAGGGAAGTGCTTAAAATAGAAACAGAGGGGGCCTGGAATGTTCCACAGGGGTTCCTGGGCCCCATACAGGGCAGCAACAGTGGCTGGAAGAGTCTAGAATGCAAGTGGGAAGGGACTTTCCATGCTTCTGACCTAGCTCGAAAGCTTGTCAGTGTCCAGGAAGGCTGGGGGGTTCTGCTTAAGACATTAACAGGACAGTGTTAATCAGAGCTAAATTGATCCTTGGGACCAAATCCCTCACAAGTGTGTACCAGGTTTGATGTATAAGAAGAAAAACTCCAAGTGGAGGCAGGTTCATCCAAATGACTCATCTTTCTTCCTCTGGTACCCAGGGGAGGATCTGCAAGATACCACTCTAGGGGCAACATGTCTCAGGCCTCTTGTCCTGGCTGTTAACACCACAGGTCACATGGGAAACACTAATCCAGACCAACTGGATCCTGTAATGGGGGAAACTGAGGCCCAGCAAGAGGAAATTCTCAGCCACAATCTGTCCTCTTCTAGAGCTTGAGTCTCCTGTTGAGCTC
This sequence comes from Neotragus moschatus, assembly GCA_006410615.1. Taxonomy (NCBI): domain Eukaryota; kingdom Metazoa; phylum Chordata; class Mammalia; order Artiodactyla; family Bovidae; genus Neotragus; species Neotragus moschatus. The sequence continues at coordinate 22,731 of SJYA01003951.1, read as the reverse complement.
ACAGAGGGTCAACATAGAGCGATCAATTTTTGAGTGAAAAAAATAACTTTTTGGTTTCATTTGAAAATGAAACCACATTGTTACCCCCTCCACATCCACTAGGCTGGCTGTAATCAACAAATGAGAATGACAAGTGTTGGTGAGGATGTGGAAAACTCGGAACCCTTGTGATCATTGGTAAGAGTGTAAAATGGTGCCGCCAACCCTAGAAAACAGTTTGGGGATTTCTCAAAAGCTTAAATATGGAAACATAGTAGGACCCAGCATCTATACTCCTAGGTATACACCCAAGAGAAAGGAAAACAGATGTCTACATGCGTGTTCACAGGAGCATGATTCACCATAGGCAAGAGCTGGAAACATCCTAATGTCCATCAGTTGACAAATGAATGAATTAACAAAACGTATAAGATACATACATGGACATCCCTTGTGGCTCAGCTGGTAAAGGATCTGCCTGCAATGTGGGAGACCTGGGTTTGATCCCTGGGTTGGGAAGAAGGGAAAGGATACCCACTCCAGTATTCTGGCCTGGAGAATTCCAGGGACTGTATAGTCCATGGGGTTGCAAAGAGTCAGACACAACTGAGTGACTTTTACTTTCTTTTCTTTTTCAAGATACACACACATAGTCATGCAATGGAATATTATTCAGCCAGAAAAAGGAATAAAGTACTGATACATACTATATGTGAATGGACCTGTAACCTTGATGCTACATGAAGACAGCCAGACAGAGAAGAACAAATATGGTGTGACTCCATTTATGTGAATCGTCTAAGAGAGGCAAAGCCATAGGCCCAGAAGGTAGATGAGTGGTTGCCAGGAGGTGGGAGAAAATGGCGAGTGACTGGACAATGAGCACAGGATTTCCCTTTGGGGTGATGGAAATGTTCTGGAAGCAGTAGTTGTTTTGGCTTCAAACAGTGAAATCCCTCAGTGTCACTGAGTCACACACTTGAAAATGGTTAATTTAAAGCTATGTGAATTTCACTTCAGTAACAGTAATAACACATTGCTTATAGCTAATGATGTTGGAACATCTGTATTGGTTAAAGATGAGATGGTGTAATAACCCAGCAGCTGCTCTCAGCCCATTTTAAGCCCTTGACAGCAGCTTGATCATGGAGTTCACACTGTTGTTCCCATTTTGCAGATGGGAAAACTGGGGGGTAAAGGGCATACAAGGAAGCATGGAACTGGGATTTGAACCCAGGCAGTCCGGCTCCAGAGCCCACGTAAGAAATTACAAGAGAGAAGCCTCTTGGGTCACAGGACTGGACTCAGTGCCGCGGGGACCAGGGTGTGAACCCAGTGCTCTCTGACTTTAGATCAGGCCCATAAACTCTCAGATCCTTGGCATCAAACACCTTGAGTGGGGTGGGTGTGCCTGATGCTGCCAGTGGGGCAGTGAGGTCGAGGTCCTGTGGAGGGACCACCTGCCATGATCATATCCACTCTGCTCACAGGTGCCTCTCTTGGGCTTTGGCATGCTTGAAACAACATTTTGGTAGCTTCCATCTCCAAGGGTTCTCTAGGCAATCTCCATCAATGAAAGGACCGCACCTTTCATTTTTGCTGAGGGCTCTGCTCCCAGGGACAGGCCCATATAATTGCCACCTAGGCCCCCTGCTGCATGGTGGGTAGTCACTGGATTCTTTTATGAATCCTGCAGAAGATGGACTGGCCTTCTGCAGGGAGACCAAACCCCAAAGAGAGTTTATAAGTGCAAATCAGGGGTAAAGGTAGGGGAGTGGAGAGTGGCCCACACGAGCTGCTAAAGCTGGCTTCCGGAGGGGCATCCTCTGTCTGGCTGCATGCTGGAGACATCTGCATGGACCATTTGGACCTGAGCATCTCTCTCAAGCCACTGATGGAATTCTGTCTTGGCCACTGAAGGTTTCTGGGGATGGTGGACTGGTAAACGTGGGGGCCTAGCATGGTATGTTTAGTCAGGGAAGCCAGTGTGGTCCCAGGAATGTGCCATTTTATTTAACATGAAATGTTTGTTTTCCTGTCTTGTGGGCATGGAGCCTTTCTTGAGCCAAAATGTATGTAGCTTACTCATAAAAAGTACTTTTTGTCAGAAAGGAAGGATGAAACCCCTGTCTACTGGAAGCCTGCCTCCTGGCATGCTCTGCGCCAGGCAGGCCCGTGAGATTAACACATCCATCTGGGAGGCGGTTATTTTTGCAGGTGGGAACCTGAGGCTGGGGTGGTGGTAGGATCTCCTGTGCAGGGTCACAAGGAGAGTTGGAGTAGGATCGAGAAACCAACCCGCTCTGAATCTGAAGAGTGAGTTCCTTCCATTCTTCCAGGGCTTCCCTGCCTGGGGCTGGGAGATGACTAGGATTGTGGGCCTGGGGGTTGGCCAATCCCTATTTCCTTTGCGTGGAGGGGTGATATGTTTCACATATGACAGCCCTACTGTTCTGTGGTTGTATGTGATACTCTTGGCCAATAGGAGCAAATTTATTTGAAAGGCTCTGGGACTGGAGGGAAAAACTACTGTAAAGGGCATGATTGGGATGACTGGTGAAATTTGAATAAAGACCGTGGATTAGATAATAATATGGTGCCAATGCTAAAATCTCTGACTTTGATATCTGCAGTTGGTAATTATGTAAGTGAATGTCCTTGTTCCTGGGAAATGCACACAAAAGCGTTCAGGAGTTGTTTCCATTATTTGCTATCATTTGATAGCCCAGAAGCCTAAGATGGCAATGATTGATTACATCTCATGATCCTGTGGGTTGGCTGGACTCAGCCAGGCAGTTCTTCTGCTCACGTGGCTGCATTCAGCTGGAAGCTTGGCTGGGCCAACACAATCCAGACGGCCTCACCTTCTCCACATGGTCTCTCCACATCCATAGACTAGTCTAAGCTTTTTTATGTGATGGCTGGGGCCCAGGAGAGCTACCAAGTTCTTTTAAGTCCTGGAAACCAGGAGACCCCACCCAGAGATAATGATCTGCGGCCCTCAGGAGCTTAAATGCCACAAGCCATCCCTGGGCACGCTCCACTTAGGGTGACCCCCAGGGATACCTGCTACCAGCTGAACAGGAGAGTCTTGTAGTTAGTTGCCCACAGCCTGGTTCTTGGCCACCTTAAAGTCTTTAAGGGGAGCTCTCCTTCCACCATTCCTGGGAGTGGAATCTCTTTTCTGATGGATGACCTCTTGTTCAGACAAATTCTATTTCAAAAGAACAACACTGACAATCCATTTCCAACCAAGAAAAGTGACTTGAGTTCCCTTTTCTGCAGGAAGAGAGCTGTAAATTCTGATGAAATGGGTGTATTGTGGGGGGGCATTTTGTCTTTGCGGAAAACCTGAAGGTCACACAAAGACTTGGATTCCAGTTCTGGTTCCATCACTTTTTATTGCTGGGTGGTCAACTGAACCTCTTTGAGCCTCAGTTTCTTCAGCTGTAAAATGGGAAGAATACTTTCCATAAAGAGAATGACATTAAATGATAGTGTTCAGGTTCCTAGCACCTGCTCATCACTGTCCAACTGGGCCCCCAGCCATACGGGTGTGCCCGGACTGAGGGGCTCCTGGAACACTATAAGACCAGGGTGGTGGGGACGAGTTGGTCACTCTGCATGGCAGGTCTCCTCCCCTTCCCTTCTCTGTGCCTTGGTTTCCCCAGCATGCAGATGCAAGCATGACTTTAGCCTTGTGATGCCGTCACAGCATTGAATGGATTAAGCACGCATGTTACATAAACTCAAAACCAGCTTCCCTGCTGGCTTAGTGGTAGAGAATCCGCCTGCCAATGCTGGAGACCCGGGTTCGATCCCTGGTCCAGGAAGATCCCATATGCTGTGGAGCAATTAAGCCCATGTGCCATAACTATTGAGCCTGTACTCTAGAGCCCAGGACCCACAACTACTGAGCCCGCGTGCTGCAACAACCGAAGCTTGTGCACCCTAGAACCTGTGTTCCGCAACAAGAGAAGCTACTGTAATGAGAAGACCGCTCATCATAACTAGATAGTAGCCTTGCAGTTCCAGGACTTTCTCACTAGTGGGCTGGGTGGGGATGGAGGGACCATGCCCAGCAAGCCAGGTTCATCTTATAGGGAGGATGAGAGAGGAGGGCCACCCTTTCTGATGTGCCCAGTTCGTTGCTAAAACTGAGGAAGTCCTAGGCAAACTGGGGCTGCTGGTCATCCTACTTGCTACCCTGCTCCAGCCTCAGTCCCCTACCTGTGAAATGGGGACGGAGCACCTTCTTCTCTCAGTCCATTCAGATGCTTTTACAGGTGGATACCAGAGACCAGGTGGCTTAGAAACAGGAAACATTTATTCCTCTGTTCTGGAGGACGGAGGTCTGAGATCACAGCGCCGGCAGGTTCGTGTCTAGGGAGAGCCTACCCCCCCCCACACACAGCCGTCTTCTCACATGATGCCATGAGGCAGAAGGGATGAGGGAGCTCCCTGGGGTCTCCTTTATTAGGCAACAATGCCAGTCATGAAGGCTCTGACCCAAGTCCCCACCTCCTAATACCATCACATTGGAGATCAGGCTTTCAGTTTGGGAAATTGAGGGGGGACACACATTCAGAGTGAAAAAGCTGGCTTAAAACTCAACATTCAAAAGGACTAAGATCATGGCATCTGGTCCCATCACTTCATGGCAAATAGGTGGGGGAAAAGTAGAAACGGTGACAGATTTTCTTTTCTTGGGCTCCAAAATCATTGCAGATAGTGATTGCAGCCATGAAATTAAAAGACACTTGCTCCTTGGAAAGAAAGCTATTACAAACCTAGACAGCGTATTAAAAAGCAGGGACATCACTTTGCTGACAGAGGTCCATCTAGTAAAAGCTGCGGTTATTCCAGTAGTCATGTATGGATGTGAGAGTTGGACCATAAAGAAGGCTGGGCATTGAAGAAATGATGCTTTCAAACTGTGGTGCTGGAGAAGACTGTTGAGAGTCCCTTGGACAGCAAGGAGATCAAACCAGTCAATCTGAAAGGAAATCAACCCTGAATATTCATTGGGTGGACCGATACTGAAGCTGAAGCTCCAATACTTTAGCCACCTGATGGGAAGAGCTGACTCATTGGAAAAGACCCTGATGCTGGGAAAGATTGAGGGCAGGAGGAGAAGAGGATGACAGAGGATGAGATGGTTGGATGGCTTCACTGACTCAATGGACATGAGTTTGAGCAACCTTTGGGAGATGGTGAAGGACAGGGAAGGCTGGTGGGCTGCAGTCCATGGGGTCGCAAAGAGTCAGACACGACTTAGTGACTGAACAACAACAACAAATTCAGATCCCAGCATCCCCCCAAGTCAACCTTCCTTGGATGAACATTGAGTCCTTGCTGTGTGCCAGTCTAGCATTTGTCTCTGAGAATTCGTGACTGGGCAAGACCGATCTGGCCCAGGAAGGGGTAGATACAGACAGCCCATGGGAAAGCAGAGGCAAGATGGCTTCAGGTGGTGATGATAGGGTGGAGTGAGGTCTGTGGCAGAAAGGACTCGAGAGGGGCTGGGAGGAGCCTGTGGATCAGAGATGGCCTCTGTGAGGAGATGAATGTGAGCTGGGGGCCAGGAGAAGCCCATTTCAACCAGAGGTCCTGAGCAAGACTGCAACAAGTGCAAATGCCCTGAGGCAGGAACAAGTGTGTCTGGCTTGCAGAAATAAGGGTGAAGATTAAGGCCAGAGAGGTGGGCGGGGGCAGCATGTGAACTAGGTTCAAATCCTAGCCCTGCCTTTCATGAGCTAGGTGACCTCGCTTAACCTTTCTGTATCCCCATTCCAAAATGGATCTGAAAGGACTTTCCCTGGTGGTCCAGTGGCTAAGACTCTGCACTCCCAGTGCAGGAGGCCTAGATTCAATCCCTGGTCAGGGAACTAGACCCCTCTAAGAGTTTGCATGCAGGAACTAAGACCCAGCACAGTCAAGCATATACAGAAATATTTAAAACAAGACCCTGAAGTGGATCCGTGCACAGGAGATGAAAGGATGGGTTGAGGCAGGCCTAGAGGGGTCCATAGCACTGATCAAAGAAGGCAGGAGGGCCAGACAAGTAAAGCGAAGGGGCCCAGAGCCTGGGGCAAGACTGCTTATGTTCAAACCCCAGGCCCCACTTCCTGTTGTGTCAGAGAAGCTCTCAGTGCCTCAAGAGTAATAATAACCATCATATTGGGAGGGATTGGGGGCAGGAGGTGGAGAAGGCAATGGCACCCCACTCCAGTACTCTTGCCTGGAAAATCCCATGGACAGAGGAGCCTGGTGGGCTGCAGCCCATGGGGTCGCTAAGAGTCGGGCACGACTGAAGTGACTAAGCAGCAGCAGCAGCGGGCAGGAGGAAAAGGGGACGACAGAGGATGAGATGCCTGGATGGCATCACTGACTCGGACGTGAGTTTGAGTGAACTCTGGGAGATGGTGATGGACAGGGAGGCCTGGCGTGCTGCGATCCATGGGGTCACAAAGAGTCGGACACGACTGAGTGACTGAACTGAACTGATGGGGTTGTTGGGAGGACAGGGTGGATCAATACATAGCAGTTAGCACAGGGCTACGTAACGGCTGCTGTCCCTGCGGTCATTGCAGGAAACAATCGCCCACCTTAGGTCCTTGCACCCCCAGCAGGGCCACACAGCAGCTGTGTGACCTTGCCCAGTCACTTGACCTCTCTGAGCATCAGATTTCCATTAATCATAATCACCTAGTCATCCGTGTCTCCCCTGCTCCTGGAGGCTGTGGAGCAGCCTGGTTCGAGGCCAGGACATAGGAGCTGATTCCCTGCCCGCCACCTGCCCACATGTGATCTGAAGGTAGATTCTTCTCTCCATCTCCAGGGCCCGCTGTCCAGGAAAACCTGACCTGTCCATGCATCAGAGAAGCAGCGTGGTGTGAGGGGAAGGGCCTTAGTGTGAGAGGACTAGGAACCCAGGTGTCAATTCTAGCTCCTCCCTTCTCTAGGAGCTTGGGCAGGAGTTTCAAACTCTCTGAGGGTCAGTGCCTGATGGGAATACTGGTACTGCAGAGCCAGGGTGGGGGTCAAACCAGATGTCAGGGGCTGCAGCCTTTGTCTCTTCCTTCCCCATCTCCACTGAGCTGCTCCCCACCACCCCATTGTACTTCTCAACACAGACACCCAAAGTGTGAGATTCTCTTGGCTTCCTCTCTGGCAAGCCTGCCCCACTTGAGTTGGCTGCAGTCAGCATTTGGCTGAGACCATCTTAGGAAGCTGGCTTGGGGCTGGATGGAGTGTAAGGAGGGGGTAGCCAGGGCCAAGAAGAAAGCCAGGTGGGACCCAAACACCCACTGTTGTCTTTGAGGCCAAGCTTCTTCCCTCTCCTGGCTCCCCAAAGGGGTCCTTGGATTCTGAAGGTCAAGCTGGCAATTCCAAAAAGGCCATACACCTGCCCATCAGCCCCAAGCTCCTGAAGCCAGACAGAGCCTTGGAGGACAGACCTGAAGTCACACCCTAACGTGGCCACTTTCAAGCTCTGTGACTTTGGCAAGTTACTCAGCTTCTTTTCCCTACAACTCCAAACCCTGATTTCAGTCTCTTGCCTGCCGAGGTTTCGTCCCAATAGCAAACTGAGGAAAGGAAAGAAAAGAGGAAAGGAAAGAAATTATTCCTGGGACAGGTGGAGAGAGTACAAATTCAGCCCCTGACCAGCTACGTGCTTGGGCAAGTGACTCAGCCCCTCTGGGATCAGTTTTCTTATCTGTAAAATGGGTGTAAGATATCTCTTTCTCGGGTATTATCTCATCAAATAACATGACACACGTAGAGGACTTAGCCCAGTTCCTTGCATATAGTTGATGCTCCTCCTCCCCCCCAAATTTCATTGCCATCATCATCTCCATTATCACTGTCCTTACCATTAGCATCTTTGGCATCATCCCCATTCCCACCACTGCTAGCATCATCAGTAGCGTCTTCATTACCATAATCATCTTTGTCGTCACCGTCACCATCATCATATCAGTCGTCATCACTGACACCACGGTAACTATCGCCACCGTCAGTATTGATTGCATCATCTTTATCACTGTCGCCATCCTCATCATCACCGCCACTGCCACCAGCAAATGGCTGTGGGTGTCCCCACGTGACAGGTCTGCCTGGTGAGTCTGCTGCATGGCTTTCGGATTTGAAGCTGATTTTCTCTGACTTGTGGTAGTCCACACTAGCACCCTGGCATTCTTTCCACTGTTTATTGTTTTAGAAAACAAACCAGAAAATTGCTTTCTTCCCAATATGGTTTCCAAATACCCAGCATCAGGATTTTCCACTGGCATCTTGGAATGTTCTCATCAGAAATCTTCAAGGCATGATCCTTGAGGCTGGGAGCTTTGCCCAAGGCCTGTCTGGGAAAGGAATTCCTAAGACTAATACCATCTGCTCATGCCCAGTTCTTTCCAGCTAACAAAGGACTTTCAAACCATCCTAACCAACAATACAAGGGCCTTGGGAGGGGAAGGGTATGAGGAGGGTTCATTGGCCTGCTCAGGCTGTCGTCACAAAACGTCACAGACAGTTGAGGACTTCAACAACACATGTTTTCTGGAGGCTGGAAGTTCATGAACGAGGTGCCAGCAAGTCTCTGATGAGAGCTTTCTTCTCGGCTTGTAGACGACTTCCTTCTCCCTGAGTCCTCACAAGGCCTTTCCCCTGTGCCTGCTGGGAGGGGGCGATGGGCGCAAAACTTCTGGTTTCTCTTCCTCTTCTTAAAAGGATCAGATTAGGGCCCCACCCTTGCGATCTCATTTAACCTAAATTACTTTCACAAAGGGCTCCCCAGGTGACGCAGTGGTAAAGAATCTGCTTCCCAGTGTAGGAGATGGAAGAGATGCAGGTTCGATCCTTGGGTCAGGAAGATCTCCTGGAGGAGGAAATGGCAACTCACTCCAGTATTCTTGCCTGGAAAATCCCATGGACAGAGGAGCCTGGCGGGCTACAGTCCCTGGGGCCGCCAAGAGTCAGACACGACTGAGTGATTGAACATGCCTCCATAAAGATCCTGTCTTCATAGACAGTCACACTGACATTTGGGCCTCCCACGTAGGAATTCTGGGAGACAGAGTTCATTAACCTAACAGAAGAGAAGATATATTTATAAAAAGCCTACTACATGCCTGGCACTGTATCAAGAACTTTCATAGACATTGTTTCATTTGAGTTTGGAGACAAGCCTGCAAGACAGGTAACATAATCCTTGTTTTAAAGATGAGGAAACTGAGGCTCTGAGAAGATAAGCGAGTGGCTCAAAAATCACAAAGCACCACCTGGGGTTCTGACTCGGCTCTGCCTGTCATTAAATACCATACTCTTTTTTTTTTTTTTTTCTCATCTCAGTGGTTCTCAAAGAATGGCCACAAACATGGGGGCTCCCTGAGGTCTCCAAGGTAACAACTGTGTTCACGTTATTGTTTAGTCACTATGTCCTGTCCAGCTGTTTTTGCAACCCTGTGGACTGCAGCCAGCCAGGCTGTCCATGGGATTTCCTAGGCAAAAATACTGGAGTGGGTTGCCGTTTCTTTCTTCAGAGGATCTTTCCAACCCAGGGATTGAGCCCCCATCTCCTGCATTGCAGGCAGATTCTTTACCACTGAGCCACCAGGGAAGCCCCCAACTATGTTCATAGTATAATGCTATTAGTATGCTATTATAATGCTAGTAGTAGTATTAGTAATAGTGAAGTGAAGTCGCTCAGTCGTGTCCAACTCTTTGCGACCCCAGGGACTATAGCCCACCAGGCTCCTCCGTCCATGGGATTCTCCAGGCAAGAATACTGGAGTATTCTTTTCCTTTCCTTCTCCAGGGATCTTCCCAACCCAGGGATCGAACCCAGGTCTCCTGCATTGCAGGCAGACGCTTTAACCTCTGAGCCACCAGGGAAACCCATCAGTAATACTATATAGTATTCTAATATTAATATTATGACTAATACTAAGTGCAGGTTCACTGTGCTGACATGTTACTGATGTTGCAATGTCAATGATGAGCAAATCTGGTTCCTCAACTGGAACAGAAGCATTGGCCCCAAACTCTACTCTAGTCGTTATACTGTTTACCTCTATGTGCTTTTTAGTGAAAAATAAAATAAGATTCTTCGATTTTCTTAACTCTCAACCCTCAAGTACACATCTTTTTAATATTCTGTGTGACAAAATTGCAGGCTGAAGTATGACTGTTGCCTTGAGGAAAAGCAACTTCAAGCGTCTGGGTTTGAGCTGCACTAGCTACTTTTTTCAAGAAGCACCATTTAAGCTGAAAGACTGATTGACAGGCTAACTATGGTCATGTGGACTTGGATTGGGGGTAGATATTTTTTGAAAATGAATGAAGAGAGCAATGAACAGTGTTTGTTGCCGATGAGAAGATCTGAGTTTTTGACAAAATTTAGAATTTTGGAAAACTAGATTCTACTATCGTGAGCTTGATTACTGAGAGATTCTTTTTCCTCATGGTGGTATGATTGAAGTGGGTGGTGAGATGAATGAATGTGATTTTTTTGATGTTATATCATTTAACATGTCAACATTTGGAAGATCTCAGAAGTCAGTGATCCAGGATTCTATAAATGACCAATGCAGGAAGTTTCAAAGTCACATCTAGGTAAAACAATCTGTTCAAAGGGCCAGATAGACCCATGTATGTTAATATAATAAAACTCCAAAAGTTCACCAATGTGTTTCCATATTTCACAGCACAACTAGCTGTTAAAATACTTCCATTTGTCAAGTTTTGTGTGGTATCAAGAAATTAGCTGAAACGTCTATTAAAATATTCCTCCCTTTTCTAACGATGTGTGAGGCCAGATTTTCTTCATCTATTGCAAGCAAACAACCTACTACAACAGGTTGAATGAAGAAGTAGCTATGAGAATTCAGCTTCTGTTAAACCAGATGGTAAGCAGATTGGCAGAAGTGGAAGACAACGCCACTCTTCTCTGACTGAGTTTTTTGAAAGTTAAAAGTATGTTATTCATGTTAATAAATGCAAGAGATTTGTTATTTTTAAATAAATCAGTAATGCTCTAAAACATTTTCAGTTTTAATTTCTGAATGTCAGTAGATGCCACAGGCACAAAGGCTTTTGGATATGTTCTCAATAATTTTTAAGAGAGGAAAGGGGTTCTGAGACCAAAACGTTTGCAAACTGTTGCTCATACCATCTGGGGGTTAAGACTATTGAAGCTCAGAGAGATTAGGCAGTTTGGCTGAGGTCACAAAGCTAGAAAATCCCCCAACATGGTGGACCCTGTTGAGGTCCTCCAGCCGCTGGCAGACAGACTGTGGCTGTAAGCCTCCTTGGGGACCTCCTAGGCTGAAGAAAACTCAACCTGGACCTGGGTCAGATGGAGGAGTTGAAAGTCACACTTCTTTCTAGGGTCAGCTTCCACCTAATGCCAGACCAAAGAGGCCAGGGAGGGGAAGGGTTGGCCGGGGCAGCTCTGGCTTCTGGATGGAGGTGTGGAAGGATGGAGGCTGGGGAGGGACCAGGAGGCCACAGACAGCCCTGATGCAGGTGGAGGAATTTAGACCTGGCCAGGTGGTGACGGTGCCATGCAGCCTTCATCAGGATCACAGCTGGCCTCCACGTGGGTTTGAGAAAGTTCATGGTGGAGGACAGAGCCCTTATATCAATGTAGAAAAGCAGAGTTGAGCTTACAATTCTAGGTCTTCTCACCTTCATTCAAAGTGCCACGAGAATTGTGAAACTAGCACTGTAACGTGATTATTATCTTGGGGGGGGGCGGTTATTATGATCCGAACCTCTGTCTTCAGGGGCAGAAGTCTATGCAGCCACTCTGAGATCCACGGTTCCTCCCTAGGACCATTCAGTCACAGGTTCTCGCAACCCTGCTTGCACACCTCCAGGGACGGTGAGCTCACTACCTCTTGAGATGGCGCCCTGCTTTATTGTCTGTCCTCCTGCAGAAGTTGAGCTCGTCCCTTTGCTGAGGGACTTCCCCCTTGTTTCTCTCTGGTTTTTATTGCAGCCCGCTTCCCCTCCAGACTTGCCTTCTTGCTGACTCTCTCTCCATATGTTTTGCCATTTTGCGCTGCCTGCTTCCTTCTTTCCCCTGTTCCTCACACCCCACCCACACACCACACCCCTGCCTACCCTCACACAGCTAACCCCTGAGGCTCATTCCCTCACCTCTTCCAGGGCCCTCCTGTGTGCCAGCCACAGGGACATACGGGTTCATTGGATCAGTTCTGCCCTCACCAAGCTCATGATCCGGGGGGCTGTTGTCATATGGTCCCACGATCCATACAGGGCATATGGCGTGCAAGGGGTTAGGGAGGGGTAAGACGCCATTGATAAATCCTAACAGCAAGGCTGGGGAATCACAGCCTGAACACGGAATTTAAACCCAGGTCTGCCCAAGTGTGAACAAATCTCTTTCCCACCTCCAGCTGCATGCACAGATGACTTCATCTTTCACAGCCTCGGTTTCCTTATCTGGAAAACGGGCCTAGTATTTTCCACCTCTCTAATCTGTTGTGAGGATGAAAGCAAATAATGTGCCTGAGCCCCTGGCACACAGTAGGTGCACAGGCCCAGTGACTTGGGGTCCTACTGTCCCCGCTCAGTGGGCCCCCCACTCAGTGGGCCCTCAGAGCTGCTCTTGCGTTCCAGGAAAATGCCGGCAGGTCGGATTAGGGACATATGTTAGCAACTTTCCAGTCAGCAGAGGTCTGCCCAGCAATTGGCCCTGCCAAACTCTGGGCTTCCCTTAACTGATTTGGACACAGGCAATGTCTGCAACACAGACCCTGCAGGCTCCTCCCATAACCCCCACCTCCCTGGTGCCCAGGGAGGAACCACAGCCCTCCAGGGACACGGCCAGGCCAAGCAAGGCAGACGAATGCAGGCCTGGATGGCTGATCTAGGAGGCAAGCCCCGCTTCTATTTATTTAAATGCCAGAGTTGTTAGCCTGCTTCTATCGGTAGTTAGCTGGGGGCTGGGGGAAGGCTGCTCTCCACCATCTGAGAGGCAGAAGCTGGTCTTCCGTTGCAGACACACCTGGATTTTAAACCTCAAGCTCCCAGATGGTGCTAGTTGTAAAGAACCCTCCTGCCAATGCAGGAGACGTAAGAGACGTGGGTTCGATCCCTGAGTCGGGAAGATCCCCTGGAGGAGGGTGTGGCAACCCCACTCCAATATTCTTGCCTGGAGAATCCCATGGACAGAGGAGCCTGGTGGGCTACCGTCCATGGGGTGGCAAAGAGTCAGACTTGACTGAAGTAACTAGCACACACTCTAACACTTTCTAGTTACAGTCCTTGGGGCAAAGAGCGGCAAACCCCTCTGAACCTCAGTTTCCTCTTTGTTAAAATGGGAGTAAGATGACCCACATTCCTTAGGGTGGTGGCGTGGATGAAACGAGATAAAAGGTGCCAAAAGCTGCACATGTGATGGTTGGGGAAATGTTTCTATGGTCACTTCCCACTGAGACCAAAGCCAGGGGCAGAGGTGATGAGAATCAGACCTGCTGTGTGCACAGGAAACGATGAACACAGTGCTGGTACTACAACCGCCCCCCTTCTCCCCGCCCAGAGGCAAAGTGGACAGAGGGCAGCGAGCGGCCTGGAGAGGGCCTGGCAGGCCAGAGGCCTCAGTACACATTCACTGGCTAGAGAAAGAAGGAGCTACCCAGGAGCACCTGGCCTTCACTCCAAACTATGTGAAGACTGAGAACCCGATGGGCTCTGCAGGGGCCTGAGGCAAGGCTCAGAGTAAGGAAATCTCTCCTGCAGCCAGGGCAGTCCAAAGACAGAAGATGACACCTCCACTGGGAGTGAGCTCCCCGTAATAGTGGGTATGCAAGCCTCGTTGGGAGAACTGTGGACGGAAATGTCGTAAGGGGAGTTTTGCATCTGTGGTATCCAAGGTTCTTTCCAACCAAAGGGTCTCTGATTCTAGGAGAAGCATTCTTTTCCAATTCCAATATCAACGGTGGTCTGATGGTCTGAGGCAATGGCAAACAACCTCCACACTTGAGTTGATTAACATGATGGACGTTTATTTTTTTAGCCGAATAACAGCCCAATGCAGGCACTTGCCACAGCCTTCCTCTGTGCAGTGACTTGACACCAGGCTCCTTTCATCCTATGGTTCCACCATTCCTCCAGCCTCTGAATTCTTTGCTGGATCCTCTGCATATGGTTAGACAATAAGAGGAAGGAAAGAGTGGAAGATTGCATGGAAAGTTTTTATGAACCAGCCTTGGAAATGATGCACCTAATATCTCCCCATGTTCTATTGCTCTGTGTTATGCTTCCCTGGTGTAGCTCAGAAGGTGAAGAATCCACCTGCAATGTAGGACACCCCTGTTCGATTCCTGGGTTGAGTAGATCCCCTGGAGAAGGAAATGGCAACCCACCCCAGTATTCTCGCCTGGAAAATCCCATGGAGAGAGGAGCCTGGTGGACTACAGTCCATGGGGTCACAAAGAGTCAGACAGGACTAAGTGACTAAGCACGAACAAGCTCTATTGGCCAGAACTGCAAGGGAGTCTGGGAAATGTAGTTCAGTTGCGTGTCCAGGAGGAAGAGGAACTGGGTGTGGTGAGCTGCCAGTTAGTCACTAACACAGGACACAGGGGGCCCACTCATTCATTCATTCATTCATTCATTCTAGGAACAGTAAGCCCTTACTATGTGCCAAGCCCTACCATGGGATATACATATGGATCAGACACAGTCCTGGTCTCCAGGAGTCCACAGCCTCAGGTTCACAGCCAGGATTTATCAGACAGCTATAGCCACATAGTTTGGCTGGGATGTTGGATGCCCTTCATCATATAATAGCACCACAGTATATGAAACAGGGCCCTTGCTCCCACATCTATAAATCAGAGAGAACACTACTTACCTCAAAGAATAATACATGCCAAGCTCTTAGCATAGCACAAGGTGAGCCCTCTAAAAACAGGAGTGAATCTCCTAACCCAACTCTAAAATCCTCAGAGTCAGGAGATGGTGGGGACCACAGTGGTGGCATTCCAGGCACCCTAGTGGGGTGGGGGGATGATCTGATCACTGACAGAGGAACCTGGCTGCTCTCAAATCCTCACATGCCGTGGGACAAGCAGAGCCTCCCAACCTGGGCCCTGTTCACTTCAAGGGAATGCCTGATGCAGCCGTGTGTTTCCTCAATTCCCTCAATTCCCCGGCGTGACAGCCTCCATGGAAATAACATCAGGGGAGTTTTTCTCTCCTTCTTTGAGGCACAGCAAAAAGAACTACACCCCCTGCAGTTCTATGAAACAGATGCCAGAATGGGGAACGAAGGATCAGAGAGGTTGAGCAACTTTCCTGCAGTCACAGAGCTGGGTGGAAAAGCAGGGATTCCAGAGCCTATGTCAGACTGCTAATAACCCAGCTCTCAGGACGTGAGGACAACATTTGCAGGGGAGACCCAGTGCAAATTCAGCCTCCTTGTAAGCAAGAGCTGATTTCTCTGGAAATAGGGGTAATGAAAACGTCTTCCCAGAGAGCAGTTCAGTGAGAGACACTGTCTGTAAGATCTGGGTCCTGGTCTGGAACCAGCAACACCAAGCTGGACGCGTGATGGTTAGGAAGACAGACTCTGAGAGGCAGGCTCCACTGCGTAGCAGCTGCAGCTCACTGGGAAAACCACTTCCCTTCTCCGTGCCTCAGTTTGCTCGTCTGTTGAAAGCAGATGATGAAATACCTAGTAAATGCCTGTGAGTCTGACTTTTGTTATCATTTGTGCACTTATGAGCTGGATTCCTGGCTGTTTGTTAAGTCACCTGATCTTTGCAACTGGATAAGGTGTGTTTATTTTTTTTTCATTTTTATAAAATTTTATTAGTTTTTTTTTTTGAAAAGCAAACCATTGTTTTTATTGCTCAAGAGAGTGACATAAGAAAATGTTTAATTTTTTGTGAGGCCATTTTAATTGAAATGTAGTTTTTACTATTTTGTTAACACCAAAAACATTCTGTACTGGGGTACAGCCCAATATTGTGATAGTTTCAGGTGAACAGTGAAGGGACTCAGCTGTACATATACATATATCCATTCTAAAATTAAAATAAAGAAACTTTAGACAGTGTGCTTAGTAATGTTTATCAATAAAGTACTCCTTGTAACAACTTTTTTGAAAAGCTAGACAGTGTGCTTAGTAACATTCATCAATACATGATTCCTTGAAACAACTTAGAAAAAAAAAAAGGTGTGTCAAGCTAGACCTTTGAGTTTTTCTCTTCTTCATTTCAGTTCAGTTCAGTCGCTCAGTCGTATCTGACTCTTTGCAACCCCATGAATTGCAGCACGCCGGGCTTCCCTGTCTATCACCAACTCCCAGAGTTCACGCAAACTCACGTCCATCAAGTCAGTGATGCCATCCAGCCATCTGATCCTCTGTTGCCCCCTTCTCCTCCTGCCCCCAATCCCTCCTATCATCAGACTCTTTTCCAATGAGTCAACTCTTCTCATGAGGTGGCCAAAGTACTGGAGTTTCAGTTTTAGCATCATTCCTTCCAAAGAACACCCAGGACTGATCTTCTTTAGAATGGACTGGTTGGATCTCTTTGCAGTCCAAGGGACTCTCAGGAGTCTTCTCCAACCCCACAGTTCAAAAGCATCAATTCTTTGGCGCTCAGCCTTCTTCACAGTCCAACTCTCATATCCATACATGACCACAGGAAAAACCATAGCCTTGACTAGATGGACCTTTGTTGGCAAAATAATGTCTCTGCTTTTGAATATGCTATCTAGGTTGGTCATAACTTTCCTTCCAAGGAGTAAGCGTCTTTTAATTTCATGGCTGCAGTCACCATCTGCAGTGATTTTGGAGCCCCCCAAAATACAGTCTGACACTGTTTCCACTGTTTCCCCATCTATTTCCCATGAAGTGATGGGACCGGATGCCATGATCTTAGTTTTCTGAATGTTGAGCTTTAAGCCAACTTAAAGCCTAGCCATTTTAGTGCTGAGGAGTGTTTTTGAACTGAAAGAAGGCTGAGTATAGGAAGCCAGCTGCCTTCGTTTTACAGATGGGGAGACTGAGGTCTGGAGAAGGGAAAGGTTGCCCAGAGGCTCCAGCTCACTCGGAGTCCTAGTGCCCAGACCTGTGTCCTTCTCTCCCCTTCTTGTTTCAGGAAGTGGCACCAGGCTTTGGTTAACTTGTCTGATGGAAAGAGCAGAGACCCAGATGCAGAAGATCCCGGGTCATAATTGGAAAGCCGTGTTGGTGTCTGGCTGTTGCTGGGCTTTGCCTTTTTCTGGAACTTGATTCCCCTTCCCTCTGTCTGCCCTGTGACCCACTCATCCCCTCTCACCAAGGCACCTACATCGGAGATTTGTAGCCACAACTCCTCTGCAGCAGGAAGGGGTCCCAGATGGTATATTTCAATCCCTCAGCTGTTTATTAGGTGCCAGGCCCTGAAGCAGGGGGATTTGATGGTAAATGAAACAGGCGTGGTTTCTGCCCTCACCATCAAATAGGAAGACAGATGCTAAGCAAATCATCACAATCAGGCTGAAGGCTGTGTGACCTTGAGCAAGTTGTGTGACTCCTCTGAACTTTGATTCTCCATCTGTTACATGGAACAAATGACAGCTATTTAAATCCCAGAGTTGACATGAGGAGGAAATGAGATAGGGAATGATAGCAACTAACACCTTGGTAGAAGCTATGGAAAGTGGAGTTCTTCCCCCTACTTGGAGAAACACTGCACTTGAATTTCTAAGGCTCCTTGCAAGAGGATGTGGGTGGACCTAGAGATGATCGTACCAAGGAAGGTAAGTCAGACAGTTCAGTTCAGTTCAGTCACTCAGTCGTGTCCGACTCTTTGTGACCTCATGGACTGCAGCACACCAGGCCTCCTGTCCATCACCAACTCCCGGAGTTTACTCAGACTCATGTCCATTGAGTCAGTGATGCCATCCAACCATCTCATTCTCTGATATCCCCTTCTCCTCCTGCCCTCAATCTTTCCAAGCATCAGGGTCTTTTCCAATGAATCAGTTCTTCACATCAGGTGGCCAAAGCATTGGAGCTTCAGCTTCAGCATCAGCCCTTCCAATGAATATTCAGGACTGATTTCCTTTAGGATGGACTGGTTGGATCTCCTTGCTGTCTAATGGACTCTCAAGAGACTTCTCGAACCCCACAGTTCAAAAGCATCAATTCTTCGGTGCTCAGCTCTCCTTATAGTCCAACTCTCACATCCATACATGACTACTGGAAAAACCATAGTTTTGACTAGACGGACCTTTGTCGGCAAGGTAATGTCAGACAGGAAAGTCAGACAGAGAAAAACAAAAGTCGTATGATATCACTTATTTGTGTAATCTACAAAAAATGATACAAATGAACTTATTTACAAAACATAAGCAGACTCATGGACTTAGAAAACAATCTTATGGTTACCAAAGGGCAGGGAGGGATAAATTAAGAGTTTGGAATTAACAGATATACACTACTATATATACATTAGATAACCAAGGACCTACTACATAGGACAGGGAACTTGTAATATCTTATAATAACCTATAATGGAAAAGAATCTGAAATATATATATGTAAACTGAATCACTTTGTAATAACCTATAATGGAAAAGGATCTGAAAAAGAATATATATGTGTATGTATATGTAAACTGAATCACTGTGCTATATACCTGAAGCTAACATAACATTGTAAATCAACCATACTCCAATAAAAAATTAAAATATAAAAAAGAAGAGAATGTTAAAAATAAATAGAAGAGCATGCACTGTGCCAGCCAGGCTAGTGTTCCCCTAGCTCGGCGATTCCATCAGTCATGAGGAGTTGAAAGCAAAGGTTATTGGCTCATAATGCACCACTGAGCCTCTGCATTCTCCAGATAATCTACTTTATGTATCTGGTAAAATGGCATCAAATCAGAAACACACCTTCCAGAGACACTGGAGATGCATGGTCCTTTCTTTAGAGCATTTGTGACTGCAAAAGCCCTGTGATTTGGCCATGTTTCCCGTGATTGATCCCGAGATCCAGAGAAGCGCGGCTCTGCCATCACCTGGGGTCAGGGGTGGCCCTGCTCCACCAACACAAGATGGGCATCTGTGGAGGTGCTTCTTTGAACCTCAATTTCCTCATCTGTGAAAATGGGACCGATCCCATCTCTGGACCAACTTAACTACTGGCATGTCATTGAAACCTGAAGGAAACTGTGTTTCACAGACATACCTGCAGTGTCTAGACAGAGCGTACAGCATAGCAGACGCTCATTAAACAGTTATTGAATGGATGGTATATAGGAACTTGACAAACATTTGTTGAAAAGTGAAAGTGTTAGTCACTCAATCGTGTCCAACTCTTTGTGACCCCATGGACTGTAGCCCACCAGGCTCCTCTGTCCATGGGAATTCTCCAGGAAAGAATACTGAGGTGGGTTGCCATTTCCTCCTCCAGGAAATCTTCCCAGCCTAGAGATCAAAACCCTGTCTCCTGCATTACAGGCAGATTCTTAACCATGTGACCCATCAGGGAAGCCCAATATTGGTTGAAGATAGAAAGACAAACATCAAGCAATTAAATATAGGTATGAAAGTATGTCTTTCCAGCCTTACAGCTTTCCTGGTATTCCTCCTTCCCCCTCCGTTCTCTCTTCCTTCCTTCCTTCCTGTCTTCCTCTCTCTTTTGTAGCTGAGACCTTGAAATGCAGAGAGGTTAATTGTGTGTCCAGGTTCGTAGATCTAATTAGAGTCTGCCTCTGATGTTTGGGCCTGGTTTTGTCTGGCCCCATGTGCCTTATACTTTCCACTGTGTCTGGAAGTTTCTTAGAAGCTTCTGAAAGTATCAATTAGGAATGCACTCAATAGCAGTTTAAGCAATAAAGATGTGTATTTCTCTCCCAGCAGAAGCAGTGGGAGGTAGCTGTTCAGGGCTGGAGCAGCAACTGAACATTATAGCATAGAACCAGGGTCTTTCCGGAGAAGGCAATGGCACCCCACTCCAGTACTCTCGCCTGGAAAATCCCATGGATGGAGGAGCCTGGTAGGCTGCAGTCCACGAGGTCACGAAGAGTCAGACACGACTGAGCGACTTCACTTTCACTTTTCACTTTCATGCATTGGAGAAGGAAATGGCAACCCACTCCAGTCTTCTTGTCTGAGAATCCCAGGGACGGGGGAGCCTGGTGGGCTGCCGTCTATGGAGTCACACAGTGCCGGGAGCCAGCGTGAGGAATCCCACCCATGACAAGGTCACCCGGCAGGAGATTTTGATGGGCAAGGACGAGTCAAATCTTAGGGTTTTTCTCCCTGGCATTTCCTGGGCGTGTACTCCCCCCAAAATAAGAATCTGCCTGCTTTTCCACTCTTCTGACATTCTCTGGAAAAAGTCAACTAAGGGCTTTAGTCTTCTGCATTTGATAGAGTGTTTCAAGCCAAAAACCCCTCTGATGGGTTTCTAGCCTGCCTGCAAGACTCTTACAGCTGCACATNCCCCCCAAAATAAGAATCTGCCTGCTTTTCCACTCTTCTGACATTCTCTGGAAAAACTCTACTCATGGAGTGTTTCAATCCAAAAACCCCTCTGATGGCTTTCTAGCCTGCCTGCAAGACTCTTACAGTTGTGTGTGTGATTGTTTAAGGCCTCGTGACTGCGGAGGCACAGGAAGCTTAAAACATCCTAGGAATGGAGGAGCTTCCAAGGAGTCAAAATCATTAGAACAGGACTGACTAAAGGTTTCATTTGTTGAGCCAATACTTGCTGCCAAATTTTCATATCTTTTATTTGTAAGATATAATTGATATATAGAAAAACAGGTAGTAGACCTGGTATTAGCAATATTACATCTTTGAGTTAAGTACTTTCTTAGTTATAACCCACTGCACCTTTGTTCTACAAAAATGTAACTTTAGGGGAATGCAGAGTAAAGAAAAAACACTTCTAGGGAAAAGGAGTTTTCTAGTTGATAGACAATTGTCCAGGAAGAGAGCCATAAAAATGTTAACAGGCCTCTTGGCCAGAAGATAATGTAAACCACCTGAGAGCTTTTGTATACGGGAGGGTATGCAAAAAGAAAGCCTTGTCTCAATGAGGGTCAGGACTGCCGCCCCTGCATAACTTTGCATATTCCATTATGTACAACTTGGGGTATATGAGCTGATTTTGAAAAATAGTTTTTGGAGTCTTCCATTGGGAGTCTTGCACCGATGCTGGGCTTCCCCCGTGTCTCTTCTTTACTCTAATTTCAGGCTGAATTCCCATCTGGGGCGTGGAGGCTTGCCATGTCTACTTACTCGTCCCAGCTGCTAAGATCCGTAAGAGAGAGAGCCCAGGGTGGGGCACTCTCCGATATTCAAATGGACGCCGGTGGCCCAACGTAGATGGTGCAAGCTCCTTGTCTGGAACTTTACTGGCTTTCCATGTAAACCAAGTTATTCAGCCTCTTTTCTCCAGTTTAGTTTTCCCACTAGACTATTAATCTAAATCTTATATCTCTAAATAAATAAGTTTTTTCTCGCCGACGCCGTCCACGCTTCGAATTCCCTGGACCCGCCAGGGCTGGACCCTGGCACTCTGCTTGTCTTCTGTCTGTAAAATCATACTTTTTTTTTGGTTCTAAATTCTATGGAACTCAGTCCAAGTAAATAAAGCAGAAAATCTATAAGATACTGAAAAAGCTAAAAGAGGTAAATAGTGCCTTTTTGAAATTAGACCTTGAGACTGGAGTTAGATTTTTGGCTGTGGTGGGTAACGACACCGACTGTGGCCCTGTGTGGGCCCTGGGCGTGGAGGCCACTGGTGGGTGCCTAGCCGTGCGCCCCCGTCGGTGCCCGGGCCTCCTCGGCCACTTTCCCAGCAACCCGGATTGCTCCATGGGCTCCAGTTAAAGGGTGACCCGGCCCAGCTAAGAGCCTCTGAACACTGCAACTAACGCCCAGGCTGACCCCTGGATGCCCCTGCCTTGCTTGCTGCCATGTATTTAATGTCTAAAGTTCCATTTGACTTGGATGGTTTCAGGTAAGAACAAACAGAAGAAGAGAAACTAATTGTAGCTGGGAGACCCACGGGGGCCCAACACGCTGGCTGAGTCTCCCAGGGCCCTTCCACCAGCACCCAGCAGGGCCCTGGGCCCTGGCAGGTGGGTTTCAGATGCTCTCCTGCTGTGTCAGAGGTGAGCCCACCCTAGCAGGAGGCGAATAGGGCCAGAGGCCCCCGGGCACGAAAGTGCTCCTGGCTCAGTGACGGCGGGCAACTGGTACAGGGCTTTGGGAAGCGTTCACCCACCGGGGGTGGGCAGCTCTGACAAACACTGTCTGGAAACAACACAGGCGCTGGTGGGAGCTCCCTGCTGGGCCAGGGGCAGGCTTGTCCCGCCCGAATGGACCCTGCAGAGAGGCGGCTCCATTGCTGTGGTGCTTTTGGGGTCACTTCCAAGAGGTGAGCGCAAAAATGACACACACTCAGCACCGCTGTTTGCCGTCAAGTGCAGTCACCCACGGAAACCTCAGGCTGGTTAGGACACGCAGGGCTGGAGGCAGAGACCAGTCAGAGTGGTTGGCAGGATTCATTAGGACAGGAGTCAGTGCGGTTTCTCAGACACCGTGATACCGCCTTCCACGCCAAGTTCTAAAGGGCAGAGGCGACTGGGCGCCGGGAACCGCTGTTGGGGGAGGGGAGCATCGTACCCAGATCTGCCCCACACTCTCGGGGTGCGGGCCTGGGCCTCGCGCTGGCACCCAAAGCTCAGCTCGTCCAGCAGGACGGGACTG